>JABBWD010000150.1:0-48792 GCA_016628565.1 Suillus placidus
GATGAAGCTCACCGAAACATATTTATATGGTTGTCGCGCGCCATTGTGTCAGTGTCCACAAATTGTGGTTCCCTGCGGCGACCTTCTCTTCTGGGAGTATTTTTGTGGATCAGCATTGTTCACTAGATGGGACAGTGATATTTTTTCTCGATACCTTCAGCTTTGCACCTAAGCTTGAGGTGTTCATTCTTGTTGCAAGTCCGTGATACACAGACGAGAACTGCGTTGTGGATTCGCTGTGGATGTCTGCGATCCTGAGGCCAACAATGCGATTGGAGCACCACAACTTATGTTTCTGGCTCTGCGAACAGTGGAATAATCGCCGATTCTGAATGATCAGTGGGACGGAGAGCCAGGGAAGCTCGATGGCCTCATCAAGGTTGGACATAATGTCTTGCTCCTCGCATGCGTTTTTAAAGCCGTCCGCGAGATGGCAAAGCCGTTCTACGGAGATAGGTTGCAATTCCCCCATCATATTATCAAGTGTCTCGCTGATAAGTGCAAAACCAATTGAGATCAAGGCAAAAACGCACAGTAACAGCAGAACTTCAAGCACTGAAATCGAACAGTTGAGGATAGCGAGAGAAATATATCTATTTACTTGGGTTCTGACAACGCCGCAATCATAGGATGGGATCGACTTCATGATTATGTGGAAGCGAGACTGACCAACGCTGCCACTAGGTTTCAAGTAACATGGCTGTCGTTGCTCGCCCGCCGTGAGACAGTCCTCGCGATTGTCTGGTGTCATTGAATCAATGACGCGACAAGTACTTGATCGAGGCCTCTTTGCGATCATCGAGGATGGCTGATGGTTTCAAACTCCGTCAGGATTACCCCCTCGCTTAAATCTAATACGCAGAAGTCCTTGAGTCGTGGGCGAATAATTTGTTACTAAATCGCTTGTTCCTTAGATCTTCCAGCGCGTGTATACAAGAAATGTGTATTTCGCCACCATATGATGATAACAATCACAATAGTAAGAATGAACGAACGAATGAGAGAGGTAGTGCGCTATGTCATAGAGTATGAAAACATATGTGCAATACGTCAATAAGCGACAGCAGAGAGAAAAACATGGATGGGATGTCGAATAATTCGCAAAGAAGCAAAATACGAGAGCTCTACATCTCATGGGCAGTGGAGAAAGACGCCAGTTCAGAGGGGGATCGTTCGTGTAGACTCTCGCAACAATTGTTGAGCCAAGAACATATCAAAAGAGTCCTGATCGGATAGTTGCAAAAATCGGGGTCTTCGGCGGCGTCTGTGAGAGACTCGCTGTGAGGAAGATCGATGGATTCTTCTATCTCATTAATGAGCATCCAAACATCCGGGTCCTCGGCGGCCTCTGCTAGGATGATCTCTGGCAACAGAGAGGACGGAGGCTCGGAGATCGGAAGGACAGGATCCTCAAAGTCCTCTATCTCATTAATCCACCTCCAAATGTTGGAGTCTCTGTGGATCTCTGCGAGTGCGATCTCTTGTACTTGGGGTGGGGATGCTTCAAAAGCAAGGTCCTGTACCCCATTTTCCGTCCAAGAATCAGATTCTGTGGCCTCTTCGGTGGTCTCCGTCAGCGTAGTCTCCGGCAGTGAGCTATCGGGTGTCCTCGTGGAGGTTGTAGTTAAACTGAACGCGAACAACGCAGTGCGTACTCCCACAGGCGAAGTAGAAGCTGAGCTCGAGGAATCTTGATAAGCGGCTGAGTATGATGGCAGAGTGCCCTCTGCTGCTAGCCTCTCGCAGGCATCGCGTCCGGTATAACTAATCACAACAACGATGAGACGCGCTTATTTGAGAGTGAAGATACGCACGTTTCCGGAGACAGAGGGATCCCGCCAGAGTCCATCTTGATTCGCTTGGCGTCGCGGTCTTCGAGGTCTTCCGCGACGCGCTTTTGACCGCGTGACAAACTTGGTGCTTGAAGGGGAAACGAGGAAGCAGAGCCTATTGCGAGCCCAGCCCCGTTATGCTGGTGGAGGTATGCTTGGTGCAATGTGTGTGGATCGTAAGGAGTTGTGGCTCCTGGAAAAGAATTCGATGGGAAGGGTTGATTGTACAGGAGGGGCGCGAATGGGTGTTGTGGGGGAGGGGCAGCCGCAGTAAGCGGTGGGCATGGACCAACAAAGGTGGCACGCGGGGCATCGGCTACCGCAGACGGATAATGATCGTGTTGTACAGGGACCAAATTATGCGAAACTCCATGACCCACACTCGGCGAAGGCGCGACGGGCTGATACATGCCAGTATTTGGCATGTCTGCACTGGACAAATTGGAACCGTAAAATGAGGAGGGGTGGGAGGTGGATTGGGTCATCTGGAGGTGAGATGTAAATAAAGTTAGAAAACATAGGTGGTGAAGCTGAGAATACACGTACGGACCAGCAGATAATCGATTGAAATGTTATGAGAATGGGTACACGTTCGCAGTGGCAGCAGGTACAGTTGATAAGGGATAGAGAACGAAGGTCACTGAACCAATATTTATGTGGTTGTCGCGCGCCACTTTGAAAGCGTCCTCAATTTGTGTTTCCACTGCGGGGACCTTCCTTTCAGGAAGAATTTTTTGTGGACCACCATTATTCACTAGATGGGATAGTGGCCTTTTTGTTCGATGTGTTCAGCTTTGCATCCAAGCTCAGTTGTTTATTCTTGTTGCAAGTCTGCAATCCATAGACGAAAACTGCGTTATGGATGCGCTGTAGATTTTTGTGCCCTCATGAGGCTAACGATCCGATCGGAGCAACTTATGTTGCTGGCTCCACAAACAGATGAATAATCGTAGATCCAAGGTTAATTCGCATGATGATTGGACGATGCAAAACTTGATGTACGTCCCTTGTATCACCCTGTAAACGCATGATTTTAGAAACAGCTCGAGCGCCAAGCGACATGATTAGTTCTCATTGCACTTCCTTGTGAGTACTCACGCTTATATCTGGTTTCCGGCTTAATACATCGCAACATTCTGTCATAGATTCAGCGGAACTTAACTCCTCTTACCGAGACACAGAAGTGACCGTAATTGTACTTTCCTGTTTTTGAAGTCACGTAAGTTGGAGAAAATCGCTGGTCGATTGACGCAAATGTGTATCTTTGCCACTCTACTGAGAGCCTACAACCAATCGCTTTTAGTGCATGTATACACGGTCGTGAAGACCAACAAGACGATACCAAATGCATGGAAAATCTGACTTATCAATGACATCGACTCCTGGAGCATCGAAGAACTCCTTCGTAAGCGTCGCAATGTACGGTGATTTTCTGCAGCCAAAACATCGACCAGGTGGTGTTTTCCCTCACGATCATTCGCAGTTCACCGTAGAAGTTGAATAAGGGAGCGGACGGGAATTACAGGCCAAGACAATTCAGGTAAACTCACCTGTACTGCGTGGCCAAATGTATGGTGACAGCGCCGCAACGGGATGGGATCGACTTCATGATTATGTAGAAGCGAGCTTGGCCAACGCTGCCGGCCTGCCGCTAGGTTCCGGATAACATGGCTAACATGGCTGTCGTGGCCTGCCTGCCATGGGACAATCCTCGGTCGCCTAGTGTCATCGAATCGATGACGACGACAAGTACTTGACGGAAGCCTCTGTTTAATTTTCGAGGACGGCGGTCAGTAAACTGCGACCACCAAACACATTCAATTCCTCTCATTGCCGCCGTGCACCTGGCGGATAAATTCTCGTGTCCGTGGTATAAGCAGCAGCTGGTCTTGACTCTTGGGCTTCTGAGTCTGCAGCGCCATTGTACTTAGACGCAATCGGGTCTGAGCAAGCTGAAGCTTGGAGTAAAGGATGAACCAAATTTTGCTTTGAATACGGCGGGACCCATGGATAGGATACAAGTTGTAGATTTTTCATGGTAGTTGTGCAAACGATAAACGATTTTCGGTTAAGTTGTTGGAAATTATGTAAGTCAGCCATAAACGCTTCAGACTCGCTCAGAGATTTCTATTTAGGTACACTACCTACATGATGACAGCCCACATCAGTCTGCCCGTGTAAATGTCAGAATTAAATTCTCCATCAACCTCTGAACCATCGCGTGCTCGCGGGAGAGGTCCCGTGGTGGGCTAGGAAAGTACCTTCGCGCACGAGGCCGTGGTCGAGGTGGCCGTTCAGCAGAATTCCACCAGCGCCTAGTGCTGGAGGGCGATCGACCATGATTCAGAAGAGGCGAAAGAGCTGCAAAAGAAGTACTCATGGCGGCGACTTAGATCCAATGCTGATCGTTATGTGGAGCTCGAGCCTGAGTTGAATTTTGACGGTGAGTCGTGAGTGGATGATGTGTTGAGCTTATGTTTGATACTGTGTAGGAGAGGAGATTCGTGAGCCGGAAGTAGACCTTTCGTCATTTCTTGCGAGACAGCGGTTATCGGACGTGTCGGAGACGACTGTGGTTGCGGTGCCTCGAGTCGATGATGATGATGAACTCGCACACTCATCGTATCGCACCTCCGACATCTCAGAAAGGGCGCGTGCAGGCCATTGAATGGGATGCAGAACTTGAGGAAATGAGTCGCGAAAAGGGCGCTGCAGATGCAAGTCGAGGTGACTTCGACTATTAATGATAGCCGGTGTGTAGACTGATTGTGGTAGATCTGAAAGCGCGATTCCGTGCAAAGTCGGAGAAGCTCAAAGCAAAACCTCTATTTTCACGTGATAGAAAACAAGGTAGAGTCTTCTCGTCACATTGCACTGAAATTGTTTGACCCTCCGTCCAGATGATAACTAGTAACTACTCGGAGGCGCCTACCCTTCCCACTGATGCACCAAAGGCACCCAAAGTAGAGATGGAAACTTTTCTCGATGAGTTGCTTGGCTAATGATCTTCCACTCCGAAACACATTACTTTGGGGAATCTGCCTTAAGATGCTTTTTTTACTGCGACCTGACTCACAACATGGGAAGATCGATATCCTTCACTACTGCTCTCAGCCAAATATTATGCAGGGTCCACGAAGATTAGCGAGGGGTGATAGTTCTCACAATGCTGGCGGTGCTGGCATGTATCTTTGTGGTCGATTAGCTAGGCGGAGGTCTTATAATTATTTGACTTTTGCTAATTAGACACATCAACGACAGCTCTCTAGTCTGTTCCCTGTGTGAGCGTCGCTGTCAGACGGTTGTGCTTGGCGCCCCTCTCAAAATATTGAACTCATGTTCCCGAAGATCCGCGGCGAGTGTACAGCAGTCCTAGGCCTTCAATGTTCTGATCACCGAAGACATCGTGCGACCAAGTAGAAATGAAAGGAAAATGAATATTTATTGTGATGCCAGAAGTGAGCGTGCGCGACATGGACTTTAAACGTTCAGGAGTACAAAGGATCGTGATCGTAGTGATTTGCTGTAATACGTAACGACAGTATGAAATATACAAATCAATGCGAAGTGTTCAAGGAAAGTGTCAATTGAATGCCGTGGAGAACTTGATATGATGTCAAGGAATGTGACGAAAGGTTTATACGAGGGCACAGGCGAGAACATCTACTTGTGTTCAGTAGCCTCTGGTTGATCTACAATGTCAGCGCCAAAGCGCTCATGATGCTGATCTATCACTGCGAAGAGGCAACACAATCGGCGGGCTCCAGGGCCTGACATAAGGATGTGAAGGCCTGGGACCAGCGCCAACAATGTTTGATGTAGTCAAGGCATGTGGATGACGGCAATCGTATGACAGTAATGGCCGCCAAGATGACTGATGGGATGAGCGCTGCCAGTGTGTGAGAGAGTCAGGCATTTGGCCTGAGTGAGAATCGTCTGAAAGGCCAGCTTCAAGGTCGAGAGTGTACTTGGGGGGAGGGATATCAGATGTATTCGGGAAAGTGACTTTGTTGGACTTCTTGTGGGGTCTAAACGGAATTGGAGTAGAGCGTGACAGATAACTCTCGTTGGATGACCTTTCGTCGCCAGCAAGAGGCACCAAGGGGATAGGTGCAATCTTTGGACCACGATGTCTGAAGCAGATGTCAGCAAATGGGATTCTGAGCTTGATATGAGAACCTGCCTGGCACTTGGTAAATCTGATCCATGAAAGCTAACATCCTTGACGGACTGTCTCAGGACATGTTTTTGGAAAGCTTTGATGATCTTGCCGTACTCCTTCCTCACCTCCTGGCTAAAGCCAAAGAATAGAAAGAATATATATGCACTGGCGGGCATCGCCCACCATAACAAGAACATGCTTTTAATGAAAGAAGGCGAGAGTTCGATGAACGCAAAAAGGTCGACGCGGAGCCAGTCAGAGTGGACGTCCTGCCAGCTGGTCCAAGGTCGCAAGCCCGAATTAACGTTGTTGTAGAGATTGAATGCTGTCAAAGCAGTCCCCCACACGATCTCCGTGACAGCCATAGCCATCAGGCGAAGATAACGATGCGTTGTGAGGGCTGAGTTGGCATTCTGTAAATGAGCGGCAAAATTCATGCGTCGGCAAAGAAAGTGATACAGCGCGAGAGCTGGACGGTGGATTGACGATCAACGACAATGTATACATCAATGCGTTTCCAAAACCACTGACCTGCGTATATAAGCGTGGCTGTTGCAAAAACCAGGGGCGGCAACCAAACAATTATGATGCCTTCGATGGAAAAGTATGTTGCAGGTTGGCAGCCAAAGTTCTCAACGATGTCATATCGGTGACCTTGCACAATATAATCTGTGGTTCCGTGAGTTTGATCGCGCAAAAATATTACCAAGAAGCTCACGCAAAGCCATAAAAATCAAAGGAATTCCAAAGCATATCGCTGCGTCGAAGATAATGCGACGTTGTTTATCAACGTGATCGAAGCGTACTTGACGCTTTGACGACAGGAGTTCAAGGTGTTTGCACACACACATAGTCGCCAGCGGCAGTGCGGTGTTTGCACCGATGATGAGCTTGGTAGCTAGATAGATATGTCAATTTGTTGGCTCATCATGAACAGTGAGTGTTGCAGCTCACTGATATCGCACCAAACTGGAGCGGGGTTGCTGACATTTGTATCCCATACAATGGCATTGATGCCATAGATGATATTCACAACAAATAACCATGCTATGATGGAAAGAGTCCCGATGTTACGAGCCCGCCAATGCCAAGGCAAAGGGACAAGAACCAGAGCGGCGGCAAGGAAGGCGCCTACGGCAAGTGACGGATATTGCATTCGAATGAGAATCTTTGAAGACGACTATAGGCAGGGGGGTGCTCGATTCGATTGTGAAAGGTCCTTCAGTTATATATATGTAGTATGTAATCTTTGTGGCAACTTTGTGGACGTGTTCTCAGGCTAGAATGCTTTTACTGCAAGTCCTACCAGTGTGGACCAGCGGACGGCGTGTGCAGCCAGACGCGAGACAACAAGGGTCGAGGACGTGGCCTATTCCCTGATGGGAGTTTTTGATGTCAGCCTGCAGATCGCGTACGGAGGAGGAGACCGCGCATTCTGCAGGCTCATTGAGGCCATTATGCGAGCTGGTGACCCGTCTATCCTCAACTGGAAGGGCGAGCCGGCAGGACATCCCAGTTCCCATGCCATCCCTCTATCGCCAGAAAGCTTTGTGGGTAGCCAATATCTGGAGCATAAACATGAGCAGCTAGAGATGGCTATGACCAGCCTTGAATCGACTCGTCAAGCTCGGTGCTACTGCTTTTGTCGATGCAGCAGGTATCTGCCCAAGCAAATTCCATCCCATACCCCATGGCCTTCTCGCAGAAGCTCTTCAGCTTCTCGTATCCTGGACCTGTCGCTGTGCCCATCTTCATCTCTTCATATGTTGGCTCTCCATCATCCAGTCATCGGTGAGACAGAACGGCATACTCGGCATGTTGTTGGGGAAGATGATAGGTTTCCGTCCCTTCAGGGATAGAACCCCGAAAGTGCTGTCTCACGTGATTACGCCCAACAAATTTCATGTCTGATAGGCGTGTCAGGCGGATAGGAATTTCGTTCATGACATATCGGTCAAATTTATCATGCTTGCTTTCCCTCCGACTCATGACAGGTCACTACTAGCACCAGCGATGCGTTAGCGTGACAAAATGATGCAGCACGGACACGAGTCACCTTTGCACGCAGGGCAAGAGATGTTCCGCCGATGGTTCGTGTGCACAATGAAGTATCGTTGCAACAGTTCAGAACGTTCAAGCTCCACCAACTGAAAATTATAGGTGAGATATGCATGTGCATCTTATCGAATTGCAGTCAAATATTCACCTACCTCAAGCAAGTAGTTTGGAAGGTGTTTCAAAGACGGCACTGATACGGTACAATATCAATACAACCTCTATTCGTCGTTGCCTTCAATGAGTGTCCTTGTGGTACGACCTAAAGGTGCGTTCCGCAATGCTGTGCGATACACAAGGATTTCTGATTGGATTTCTGATTTAGTCCAAATGACAATCGAGGCACGTGTTGGCCCGCCGGTTTGTACTAGGCGCTATCTGGACCACACACCTCCAACAGATGCATCTTCTCGCCGCTGCACCATAATCACCCCGGACTGTAACGTATCAACGCTCTCGAACCTTACCACTGCTCTTCTCGGACCTGAATCACTACAGATCACCCCTTATGCGTTCTAATACGTGGGCCCCCTCGCTCGAGAGGACTCGAGGGATTAAAGGTAAGCACTGAGTGATGTTGCCAATACCTGTACAAGTGAATTAACTTGTCATTCTACTACGCCCCACATAGCATCCTTTATCGTCCGAAAGTCAGGCGACCCGAGAAGAGATAACGATTACATGGCTGGATAAACAAGAATATCTGCCCAGTGGGCCTTGGCGATGAGATCTAAATCAGCTTGGATCAGCAGGTCATGACTCGGACGCCCGTCGGGGGAAGATCATCGATTTATTAAAACTCACGTGTTAGCTTGTAACGCCCTATATCAGCAATGCAAGCTCACATACGTTGTCGCTCGTCCGTCTTTCTTCACAACAACTCGGACTTCTGTACACGGTGAATCTGCCCCAGCGTTTTAGCCATGTCAAAACAAATCCGTCTCGGCATTCTCACGCCTTCTTCAAACACCGCGTTGGAACCTCTCACTTTCCAGATCGTTTCCTCCATTCCAAATGTCTCCGTTCACTTCTCCCGTTTCCCAGTCACGGGGATCAGTCTCTCAGCCAAAGGCCTCGCCCAGTTCGACCAATCAGTCATCATACAAGCCGCTCAACTACTGCCCATGCTGAAGTTGATATGATAGGCTGGAGCGGAACAGCAGCAGGCTGGATGGGATTCGAAAGCGACGAAAAACTCTGCGAAGCTATTACCAAAGCTACGGGTATCCCAGCCACTACCTCCGTATTGGCTTTGAACAAGGCTTTGGATATTTTCAAGGTCAAGAAGCTTGGACTGGTCACGCCTTATCTAGATGACGTCCAGGAGAGAATTATGAAGAACTACAACGCCATTGGGATGGAGATCACCTCGGGAACGGAACGTCACCTACGCGTTGTGAAGAACACTGACGTTGCCCTGATAGAAGATAATGTATTGGAGACGTTGGTAGGACAAGTAGTCGAGGGGGGTGCAGAGGCTGTTTCGACGTTCTGCACGAATCTGATAGCGGCGCATAAGGTTGAGCTCTGGGAGGCAAAGTATGGTGTTCCAGTGTTGGATACTGTTACTACGGTCACTTGGGATATGTTGAGGCAGTGTGGAGTAGACACGAAAGCGATCAAAGGGTGGGGGAGAATATTCCAGGAGGCATGATCAAATTGATACATATAAAAATAGCTAGTTTGATGTGGTCGATATCAATCGTTGATCTACAATATGCCATGAAATGTGCGATAGTCGCAATGAAATCGGCTTGGGGAATTGTAAAATCTGTTTGAGACGAACTTGCACTGGTACAAATTGATGTATTCTGCACCAAAATTGGATTCCCGGTCATTTGTAGCACCAGGAAAAATCAGTCTTTGTCCAGACGAAGAGTGTTCGGAAACCTTGCAGAGACTTTCGGTTTCGATATCACTGAACTAGTTGATGGGCGAGAAAGGAAGCGCTGATATATACAGATGGGGCGTGCTGTGTAAAATAATGCCGCCGAAGGTTTGAATGAATCTCTGCACATCCATTGCGGCGAACGAGACATCTTGGTATCCAGAATGGGTCTGCGGTTGCATGAGCGCTTCATATCACCCTGCTCAGAAACCACGTGCTCACCTCCAGCCACTGGGTAATGAGCGGAAGGGCGACAACTGCTCCACTGACTGCCTTTCCCTGGTGCAGTCCGAAGTTTCTGTCGTTACGTACGTAAAACGACAGCAATCAACGGAGACACCGCGATCGTAAATGAGAAAGCAGATTCATCCACCAGGATATGGAGGTGGTGCCGAGTTGGCGCATGCTCCCACCACGGTCAGGGTGGTGTAAAGGGTGGCCTCGTTTTCTTCTCCGAGGTCGGCCTGAGGTAGGGTCACCGCCGCTCCTAGGGATGGGCTACGACACGATCAGGTCAAAGTTTCCGTTGATATCATCTCGTCTTGTGTGACAGCGTAAATAGAAGAGAAACCCACGGAGCGAGATTGTGGTGATACTGCCGACGACGCCACCTATGATAATGTTGAGTTGTTCACGGGAGTGGGAGGGGGACGGAGATTGTGATGGATGTTGGGACCTCGGTGGTAATGGAGATTGTTGATCTGTTTGATGTAAAAAGATAGTGGTAAAAGACGACCAACGTTATGTCGATTGTAGTGGGGTATTGTAGTTGCCACGGATGTTGTTGGGGTTGTAGCCAAAGGAGAGGAAGAAAATGAGGGGGTGCATCTTACGCTAGTCCAGTTACTTGAAGAGTGAGATAACGTACTTGGATCATGCCTCATTCAACTCGTCAATGCGGAGCAGAGATCTGTGGTACTGAGTTTGATTCAACGACGGTCTGGACAACATGAACGACGGTGTTCAGGATAGGGCACGGAGTTTGAAACCGTCGACTCTGTTGTGACCACCTGCACATCATGTCTTTCGACGGACCATCTATATCATGCTCGAATTATATATGTACTTACATTTTATTTAATCTTCGATGGTAGTTCTGTGAGTAGAATATACAGATTGTCTCCATTTTTGCAACAGTTAGTTGATGCGCAGCATCATGCAACCTTTCGACGCTTTGCCAACCTCTTGTCCTTGGCGATTGACTTCCGACCCGCTGAATGGTTTGACTCCCCTGGAAAACGACTGTGGGCCCTCGCTTCGTCCTGACTGTTAATATGGTTCGAATTCTTTGCCTCCTGCTTCTTCGTGGCACCGGACTTGGCTGCGAGGGACAAGCGCTCGGCTTTGTCATTCGTGGGCCATGTAAGGTCTGGGTTTTGCAGGTAAGCACGGATCGTTGAAGGGAACCAAAAAGAGCTTTTTAGTTTCTCAAGCTTCTGATTATATTGCCCGACGACGGAAAGGTTGGCAAGGATATTGACCCATAACGGAGTGGACAAGTCCCCAGCGGACCTTGCCTCTTCAAAGTTACGAACGTCTTGTTCGGATGGAGGGCTCTGGTAACGCACGGCAAAAGGAAGGCTGATCTCTCTCAGGAGATCGAGGAGAGGCGAACCAGCTGAGAATGTAATCAACTCGGACGGGAGATATGTATTCTTGACTAGACGTCCAGATTTGACTTCACCGCCGACAAACACATTATTTTTCTCGTGTACTTCGTCGAAGGTTGATGAAAGATAGACAGTGCGCTCCTGAGCAGTCAAATTGCTCGGACAGTAGCGTATTGATGTCCATGTCAGCACGTGAAGAAAGGACTCAAGGTCGTCTTCGAAGTCCTGGTGCTTCGTTGGATCAAGCAATAACGCTGCTGACATGAACTGCCAAGTGCCCTACAGCAATCGTGAGTTTATAACAACGAAAACGATACGAACATCACTTACCGTCCGGTCATGGCGTCTCTTTTGGATGATACCGCGCTTCCGACACAAGTCCCAATCGATGAGAAGACCCTCCCCATCGTCAGTGACAATGAGATTTCCAACGCTCACGTCCCGGTGCAAAATACCAGCCTTATTATAGGCATCCTCGTGTGCTGCAGGGGAAATGAATATTTGTGGAAGGAGGCACGATATTGGAAAACCCACCTTCCAAGGCGTCGGCCACCGCGCTCGCGAGCTCATGTGTGGATCGGAATGTCGACAGCTCGCGTCCAACCACACCGAGCACCATACGGTAGTGTATGTGACCAGTGGCAAAAGGCATTCCGCACACCCACGACTCCTCGACATAGTCATGCGTCACTGTATGTGACCCGTGACCGTCTATGTCGTTGCCACGCTCGAAGGGCGCGATGTGAGGGACTTGATAACCGTGCAGTTGGCGGTAGGTATCGCCTTCCTTCTGCATATCATGGGAGTCGATCCTCCACGTGTCTTTCAGGTATACAACACGGCCCTTGACTGGATCGTAGACAGGGAGAGAACGTGTTGCACGACCTATTAGGGATCGTGACGGAAAGTGCGGACGCGGCCCAATGTAACAATACAGTGCGGTCGGATCAAGATTGTCGCGTTGAGCGCGGCTTATGTCGTCGTCCGGCACTCCATAGTAAAACAGCTTGGTTGAGGGTGGCAACTTGAGCTTGGTGCAAATCTCTCGGCCATCGAAATCTGCTTCAACCTCGGTAACTGACGTATCCAACCCCCTCCCCTCTGTACTGGCCAGGCTGAACCGCCAAAAAAAGTCGGCAAGCAGCCCAGGTTGCTCCGTATAGTCAAACCTCTCCGTCACGACAGCCCCTCCACGGTCCCAGCGTATCATGCGAGCGTGCTTGCCGATGATCGCGACTGAGAATGCGAAATGGCGGAACTGAGACCCAAGCTGCGTGAGCGCATACGCGATCATCTGACCCCTCGTGAGCGTTCCCAGCGCCGTGTCGCACTCGAATTGCCACTGGTTCAGAAATGCGTCGCGCTCTTCGCCAGATAGTTTTGAGAGCTCATCTTGCGGAGGATCCTTGAACGCCTCAAACTTGTCTGAACTCTTGACCTCTAAAAACATGCCCATGAGTTCAAAGTCGGTGATCTTGGTGCGACCACAGTCTTCAGGATAGAGTGCTACGTCAGGTCTTAATTTGAAACCTCCGTATTCGACGCCGCTGCTTGGGTGCTGACTAGTGTCGATGACCTCGAAGCCGGGTGTGAATGGCTTCATAGCATCTACCTAACGAAGACCAGAACTGTCAGATTACTATTTCCAAGTGATTGTTAGTGTTACTTACTAGGAGCGTGTAGAATGACTTTTCGGATGCACCTTCTGGTATTTTGCGGAAGGGCTGCTCATCAACTCGGGGACAGGCTTCCTGGCCAGGTAACCGCGGCAGATAGTCATCCATAAATGTTTGCACGGGCATTGGCCCTACGAATCTGTCTTTCGTTTCTTCGGCAAGCATGATCTTGATGTCATCCTGCTGGGGAAGGTGAGAGACTGAAAACGGCGTTGAACCAGACATTCTCTTTGAGATTGGCGTTTCTTGCACAGGCGCAGATCCCGATGGTATAATGGCGTGAGATCCACTGGGTCGCCGCGGCGGGGTATCAGGTGGCGTAGATCTAGGAGGATGTGGACTGCATAAAACCTCTGACATTATGTGGCGCAGACGATAGATACGCACCAGAGCTCGAGAGGCTGCTTTTAAGGGTTCCTTGTCCCTCATCAACGGAACGTGGGATTGAACCCCCTGACGACAAGCTTATGTGTCGTGGGAACTTCAAGTTGGAGTCGGTCCTTGTCATGCATATGCACCGTGACATGGACTACTGATGCTAGACTCGCTAGGCGCTAAGCCTTGAAGGTACCAAACATTGGCTTATGTCCGGAATCCACAGCACTTCGACATGCACGAGGTCCGACATGCCCAACTCGATCAAACTGAAACTCACATTTGCTACTGAGTCCTGACTTACCCAGTACTACGAGTTCGTCTACCTAGGTGTGTCTTCTCTCCCGGCCTACTAGATATCTTGACCATTTCAAAAATTTACGTTTTCATCCCTTCCTATTACTTAGTTCAAGTTTTGCTCGGCATCAAATCTTAGCCGTTCGATTGATGATACTTGTATCTGTGCTCTTGGTGTTTTAATCATCATCATGCGATTCTTCAAAGCATGCGGGCTTGCGTTTGAATGGCACGAATCCCGATGTCTCAAAGTTCTCTTCTCTGTTTGCGCTCGACGCTCTGAGTGTCTGTCATGGTTTAGATTCGCGGCTATCACTCTGGAAGTGGTCATGACAGCCAGATAATGTTCGATGAGGCTCTCACTTTGTCTTATTCGAAAACTTAACCAGCTCCTGATACGATGTCATCGTACTTCGCTGCTCAATTGCAACACTAACAACGCCTTTACTCTCCCATGACTTGGAATGTACAACTGTTGTCTTCAGAACGACTTTTCCATGCAAAGTCTGCTGCGCGCCATCGATGGTTCTTTTCAACTTATGGCCATGTCGGCTGATAGTCCCCTGTACCAGGATCATGTTGCCCTAGGCGCTGATCGCAGTATCGCAGCTGCGTCAACAGCAACACTGAGATGGTTTGTTGGGAACGAGTAAATTAAATTGAAGCTATATGTAAATGGTTTGTAGGTATTCACGATGAATGCAAAAATACGATCTACTACGTCTGTTCGGGAAGTCGACCACAGCCAATCGTCTATCATCACTGTCTAATAATTTCAAACCAGAGAGTGTCAGTTTGGGAGGGGAGGTAAAATTAAGTCCAGAAGTGTCGGTGGATGATAGGGTTTGATATCCGTACGAGTCTGTGGGCTCTCGGAACAAGACCATACCAGCGGACCTGCCCCGAATCCCTAGAACCTCGCATGTCCCGTCGCCAATGATCGAATAGTTGACTATCCCGAATGCATACTGACACCCGCCGAGGTGGCAAGAGAAATCGCCGGAGACAGTGATTGAGAGGTCTGGATAGAACGAACACTGGAGCACGAGTATATCGGTTGAACAAGAAGTGAGATGGAGTGGGAGGATGACTAGAGGGATTCGCAAGCCGAGGCTGGTCTTGGTCATTTCCAGTGGCTGATGGAAATCGAACTTTTGATCTTCGCATCCCAAGAAACTCGATGGCGATCGAGGAAAAGCGCGAGAACCGCTGTTGTGCAACGCAGGCATTTCGCCCCGCCAGTTGAGGACGGAGGGGTCGCCAGCCTGCATGATAGCCTCAATGCGCGATCTCTTCCCTCGCCGTATGCGATCTGCAGGCTCACGTGAAAAATGCCCATCAGGGAATAGGCCGCGTCTTCAACCCTTGTTGTTTTGCGTCCCGCTGCCCACGCCATACGTTCATCCACCCTCTTCCAGTGTATACATCCGTGGTCCGAGGTAAGGACGTCACGAGGAATGCCAGTAGCTGTCTCCAAAGCCCTCAGTATGCTGGATGACCCGTCAGGCTCCGTGCGAGGAGCCTTGTCATTTAGATCATCTGTCATAGGCATCCAGCGTTTGTTGAAGAATTTGATCTTGTGCGGGGCAAGGAGTTCTTGAAACGTCCATCCCCTTTTAGTCCATTCGTCATTCGTTATATCCTCGATGGTCTTGCTTTGCGCGAGGTGGACGATGCAAATGTACGAGTTTTCATACCACCGGAACATAGACCGAATGGACTCGTCGAGTTCGGTGCTGCTGCTCTTGTCGATGCAGCAGGTATCCGACCACGCAAATTCCACGTTGTACTCCCTAGCCTTTCTGCAGAAACCCTCCAGCTTCTCGCGTCCTGGGCCTGCTATTCTGCCCGCCTTCATCTCTTCATAAGTCGGCTCCCCCTCATCCAGCCATCGGTGAGACAGAATCGCGTACTGGACCAATTCAGAGGGATAAAAGTACACATCCGCATCGACAGAGCCCCGGAATATATTCCTCACTTCGTTGCGCCCGACAAGCCTCATGTCTGATAGGCGGATAAGGCGGATTGGGATATCGTTCATCACATAATTGTCGAATTTGTCGAGGTTGTGTTCCTTTGAATCAATTGGCATAACAGGTCGCCGCTAGCTATGAAAAGCAGCAGGATGAATTTGTACGTCGAATTGATAGCACAGATATAACTCACCTGTTAGCTTGGCGTATCACTTGGATGAAGCAGAAAAGGTTCCCTTGAGAATCATCATGAGACGTTATCATTTCAACTGCGGCCAAATCTACACTCACCTCAGACTGCTACTATAGACCCGAGAGGTCTAGTATCGAGATGAATCAGGAGAGTACAATCTGTCAATTGTCGACAGAATATGTCAGTTCCTTAATATCTGGGCTATATTTGAAAATTACCTCGAGCGTCCTGATGTTACGTGGTAAAGGCGCGTTCCACAGCTGTGTTTCAATGAGGCTCGGACTAGGATAGAGACTCAGAATTAAGCTACGTCGACTATCAGGAGCTGTACAATATGGCATAACACGAGCACTCACCTTAGTCTTTGGTTGAAAGACTGAGTGGAAGCGACTCCGAAGAAGCTTGGGCGTTGTTGAAACTGAGAACGAACAGAAAACATGGAGGTATATATACCAAATATATGCAAAACACAGTATGTACGAGGGACAGGTCAACGTCATGATACAGCATGTGGTACAGCATGTGATATGATGTTGGGGTTTGCATTTAGGGTTTAAACAGTTTAACCATGTGCCCGCCGGAATGTCCCGGCACCATATGTCCAGGACGCGCTGGAACTTCAATTCCTCTGCCACGACGTCGAGTTCGTCGTACTTCGCAAAGCTTCATCGACATCACTCGCACCTACAGTCATTCTTTATGCCTACTGGTGATCACCAAGTACTCCCTTTAAATTTCTCACACCGCAGTTCACAATCCGTGGTTCCATTTAATTGAACATTCTTATTGTGTATGCGGCTGTGTGCCGTCCCGACTCCCTATCATATTTCCAACTACTCGAAGAATCATTCGACATGATTAATTCGTAAGCAGGTATTCTGCAGCTCCACCTGCTTGCGTCCCACCCCGAGCTAACGCTCCTGGCTGTGCCCGAAGTCACCATGGTGTGAACGTTCCTCGTGTCGTTTCTTTACATGATGATAATAACAGACAACCTGTGTATCAGACACTGGAATCATCACACGCCGAAGAAGATGTTTCTTGCACTGCGAGCTGTGCGGTGACGGCGGTCAGTATCTGAGTTACATGCACATGGGCCACGAGCTATGCTGGCATGCTTCGTGTGCATGAGGACGAAGTGATTATAAATGCAATCTGCGTTGATGAATCCGTATGCTGGTAAGTATCACGAGAAAGTCGACTAACTAGTCGTAGTCAGCTCTGCACTGAAGTGATGCAGGATCGTCGAGAAGACGATGAACAAATAAAACATGGTCCAAAAACCACGATAACAACAATGTGTTCTAATCCGTCCATCGACGCGTAGTACGCATATGCGGTGGTGGGTAGCTGTCACATCATTATTGGTATCGCCTTTGAAAATCCCTGCGTGCGTGCATGCATGCGACGAGTCTACTGCGCTATAGACTCATATGCAGGCGGGACATCTCTCAGTTCTCCTCCTTCCACACCAAGCGCCTGTCCCGCATCCCGGTGCTGCACAACACCAGACCCCTCACCGTCAACTTCTTGCTGCGTAGATAGGTTCGGCCCCTGACGACCAGCAACAACGGAAGCTTCTTGCTCTTTCATCATGCGACCGGAAGAAGATACACCAACGCTCGAGGCGGGTGATGTGAGGGGGCGCGGGGTGGCCGAGTCTGCTTGCTGCGTTGCGTGAATGTTCTGTCCTCCTTGGGGATGCTCGCCCGGGCTTGGGCGTACGAAGCCTTGGAAGGGGTCCTCGCTGGGGGAAGTATCTGTGACAGAGTGTTGCAGGGAAGGGCTGGGTTGGGACGTTGAGCGGCGGGTATCTGCGCCTGCTGCAGCACCTACACCTATTCCGGCTGCACCTGCACCTGCAGCTTGGAATGGACTCTCTCCGTATTCACGCATGTTGTCAAAAGGGGTAATCACATTTTCTTCGCCGAGGTCGATCTGGGGATGGGTTCCGCCCCCTGAGGGATGGGACACGATACGATCGGGGTCAAAGTTCCCGTCAGATTGGTTTCGCCTTCTGCGGCGGCGTAGCCAGAAGAAGAAGAGAAGCCCAAGGAGAGCAATTACAGCGATACCACCGACGACGCCACCTACGATTGCGCCGGTGTTTGATGAGTTGTTTACAGGAGATGGAGCGGGGACAATGACAGGGGTGGTTGTGTATGCATATGTAGGTGATGATGGTTGTTGATCCGTATGGATTTGTTGATCTGATAGATCAGGTGAACGACGGTAGAAAAAATAGGATTAAAAAGGACGAACATGATCGTAGTGGGTACTGTAGTTGCCACGTATGTTAGAGAGGTTGAAATTGGAGTTGTTCCAGTCGTAGCAGGGGTAGATGATGTCGGTGCATTACTGCTGCTCGAGGAAGCAGTAGTCGGGGATGATGTGATTGGCGATGCCTGTGGTGGGAACAGCAGGTGCAGATGTTGGATAGGACATGTGTGTCCTGATTCGGAGAGGGGTGATGAGGTTGACTTTATAGGAGGATAATAGGGGAGTGCCATTGATGCAAGTCACCTGATTTCACGTTTCGTTTTAAATTCAAATTCAATGCTTGCTGGATGTTGCGTATGGACGACACATGTATGTAGCTATAGCTTCAAGCGACGTGGGACGTTAAGACGAGGAAGGTGGTCGTCAAAAGAAAAAGGTTTCTGAATTTTGAAGTCAGTATGCTAGAGTCCAGATGGTGAACGAGTGGCGAGCGGATCATACGACGGAATGGCAAGACTGGGATGTTGACGAGAGTGGCGAACCCGTCGAAGGTCTGAATCCCTTGATAGAGGTGGGAGACGCACGTAGCGTGGTCGTGATCCGGGGTGCTACACAGCACTATAAAAGTAGACTCGTAACCAGTCATGGGCCGAGGATACCAAGCTAGACCCTGGTTGACATGTTTATAAAGGAGATAAGTTGAAGGGGCATCGGTGAATACGGAGAGGTGCCTCGTGGATGTCTTATAGTGCTGGAGGTTGAAGATCTAGAAGAGGGCAAGCTGAGGTTCGTTTGAGGAGGACGTTATCAACACCTGTATGTGTGCGAACGTCATACAACATTCCCCAGACATCTTGTCCTACGACTTATATACGACCTGCAGATCGATTGATCAGGCTGTATCATCCACGATGCAGGCAGCGGAGGTCGACAGTTTTAAGAATTTTTGAAGATTAAAGGTATGTGTAGAATAGTCGTGGGAACTTCATGTCGGTTCACTAGCATCTACATGATCCATCCATACTTGTCATGCATATGCACATGGACGAGTCAAATCTATTGATATAGACTCGTAAGTTGAAGCTAAGCGCTAAGCCTTGAAGTTACCAAACATTGGCTTATGTCCGGACTCCACAGCACTTCGACATGGACGAGGTCCGACACTGTCCGACATGCCCAACTCGATCAAACTTAAACTCACATTTGCTACTGACATACCCAGTACGAGTTCGTCCACCTACTAGTAGGTGTGTCTTCTCTCCCTACTAGATATCATGACCATTTCGTTGTCAATAAAGAGTACAAGACCCTGTGGCGCTCTCCCCAACATCGTCTGCGTGTTCGCCCGCGCCCAAGAGAACACCATCTACCGGGGCGATTATGCCAGGTTTCCGAGTAGCATCACAATAGTCGAGGCACTCCCGTATGTAATCACCTCTATATTTCTGAATCCTTGGTTTACGCCACACTCTTCGCGAACACGTTGCGGTGGCTCTTTAACTACCTTTCCTTCACACTTTACCTGCTTAGGCCTTCACGCCACTTGTATGATGTGACATCGTATATAAGCTGCCATATTTCGTTTCTCGTCCCGTCATCGATCTCACCCACCGTGTTACTCATCATCTCACTACTGCATTGTATTGAAGTATCGGACTCTCCATACCAATAGACAAATATGCAGGTATGCTCTTCCTCCATCATGTAATTTTGCCCCCACACGCATGTTCAGAACACCGTTCCATCATCCCGACCCAAACGTTGCAATTTCATGTGCGCATTCCTTGATGTAGGCTGTTTATTTGTCAACATCGCGGTAACTTACACATTTCTCTTCAGCGCTTCACAAACACAAAGAAAAGTGCCGTCCAGAAACGTGATGATCTGTTGAATGTAAGTTCTCTCCCGGTCCTTGTTTACAATATTCCTAACGATGGGCTATCAGTCGCCTGCTGTGCGTCATTCGCCTCCCATTGCCAGCCCAAGCCCCAAAGTTATTTCCCCCACCGATGGTCCTAAGTTCTTCGCGGGAGTTACACGTGTTGATGGGAAAGATGGCTCTGCTTTGGCCAACAGGTCTTTGTCCGACAACGCCACCCAGAAATATAAGGATTTGCTGAATGTAAGTCCTCTCCTGGTTCTTATTCGGTAGGTTCCTAATGATGCCCTGTCAGTCGCCTGCTATGTGTCCTTCACCTCCCATCCCTAGCTCCAAGGCCGTTTCCCCTGCAAAAGATCGCAAGTTCTTCGCAGGAGTCACGCGTGCTGATGGGAAGGATGGATCTGCTTTTGCCAACAAGTCTCTGTCCTTCGTCTGATCAGTATCTCCTTTTGCAGCTCGCAATTTCAATATTTTAACGCATCATATGAAACATATCTTCAAGTTCTTACCTCGTACTAACACTGTGTAGTGTACGCGTTGGGGAGCACGCCCCCATTATTCGCATTAAAACCGACATAAATCTCAATTGAGCAGTGCAGAATCCTGACATTTCCAAAGCCTATTGAATTCTAATCGTCGCGCCCATCTAGATCAGTAACATCTAGGGAAGAGTGTAGCATGATACGAACAATAATGCATTCAAGAGCAACTCGCATGTCAAGAAAACAGTTCTGGAATGTCAAGAGTACGTTCAGTCGAGCGTGACTCACCACAACTCGCTGCATAGCATGAACGCCGAGACGGTCAAATACATGCTACCACCTGCATGGTTACTGTCCGATACTTACTTCCGCACATCTCAAGATATTAGGGACTGCCTCGGTGAGCCACAATAATGTTGTCCATTGATGAAGCCTCAAGTTCCGGAGTTCGTTCAAGATGATACAGTCACGGTCAGCCAGTGGCTACGTTCGTTCGGAATTCCGAGTCGAGTCTCTTCTTGACCAGAGTAATTACAAAGCCCACAGGTACGTGAGGGCTCCAATCTGACGAACTTCTCCAGGCCTCGATAATGCTGCACTCAAGGCAGATGCTCCGTCGCATACATCGAACCTTGGGCTTGAAACAGACTTCGAACTTGTTTTGACCCTTGATACTCTATCCTTCGCGACATCTGAATTCCCCATCATGATTCATATCAATTATCTGCCAGTGCACGTCGCCACTCTCCCTTCGACTCTTCCAATTGTCTTCGCAAATCAACGGGCTATGTTGTGTAATTGATGATGCGGCGCGTACACATTCACATTAATTCAGCAGGGCTCCACTAAGATGTAGCACTTCTTCACGTGTGATGATTCTGGACTTAAGCTGATGGCCTCATTACGGTTGCTCCAGCATATCTACTTGCCGTCTCAATCATTAGCATTCGAACTTGGCAGGAGAAGGCAGCCCTGATGTCATCACAGGAACAGACATCAGGCGAGCACTTGATGTTCTCGCAGCCCCTCTAGATATTTAACCATTCCCATCTCGTGTCGGCCAATCATTCTACCATATGCAGCACCTGCGGTCGAGCCTCGTGGACATCGATTATTTGCGCCTGCATCTCCATTTGAATCTTGAATAAGCGTTTCTGAGATCTTGCACTGGTGTTGATGCTTGTCAAGGTCGAGTGCTTTTGAACGGAATCATAGATGATGTTACAAACGTTGCTGCTCGCTTGTTCCTTAGATCCTCTAGCCCGTATATACAAGGAAGTTGTGTATTTCGTTTCACCATAATGATGATAACAACAACAACAGAAATAGTAACAGTAAGAACGAATGAGAGGTAGTGCGCCATGCCATAGAGTATGACAAGAATGTGTGGTGGTATACATGAATAGGCGACAAGCAAAGAGCAAAAAGTAGAAAGGATAATGCATAGTTGTACAGAAGTGAAATATGAAATGAACTCTACATATCATGATCGATGAGGGCAAAGGAGAGAGACGCTAATTCAGCGGGGAGCGCTTCCGTAAGAATTGTCGAGCCAAGAACATATCAAAAGGGTCCTGAGTGGAAAGTTGCAAAAATCTGGGTCTTCGGCAGCGTCTGCGGGAAACTCGCAGAGAGGAAGTTCGGGATCCGCAAAGTCCTCTATCTCATTAACGAGCCTCCAAACATCTGGGTCTTCGGCGGCCTCTGTGAGCATGGTCTCTGGTGACTGAGAGGACGGAAGCTCGGAGATGGGAAGGACAGGATCTACAAAGTCCTCTAGATCATTGATCCACCTCCAAAAGTCAAGGTCTCCGTGGACCTCCGCGAGTGTAATCTCTCGTACTTGAGAGGACGGAAGCTCGGAGGTGGGAAGGACAGGATCTACAAAGTCCTCTAGATCATTGATCCACCTCCAAAAGTCAAGGTCCCCGTGGACCTCCGCGAGTGTAATCTCTCGTATTTGAGATGTGGGAACGCGCTTTTGCCCATCTGAAAAACTTTGTACTTGAGCGAGAAACGAGGACGCAGAGCCAGAGGTGGATTGGGTCATCTGGAGAGAAGAAGTAAATATAGTTAGAAAATGTAGGTGTTGAAGCTCGGAATACACGTACTTGAGCTAGCAGATAATTGATTGAAATGTTATGAGGATGGGTATGCGTTCGTAGTGGCAGGTACAGTTGGTAAGAGATAGAGGATGACGCTCACCGAAACAATATTTATATGGTTGTCGCGCGCCATTGTGTCAGCGTCCACGAATTGTGGTTCCACTGCGGGGACCTTCTTTTCTGGGAGCATTTCTTGTGGATCACCATTGTTCACTAGATGGGACAGTGATATTTTTTCTCGATACCTTCAGTTTTGCACCCAAGCTTGAGTTGTTCATTCTTGTTGCAAGTCCGTGATACACAGACGAGGACTGCGTTGTGGATGCGCTGTGGATGCTTGTGCGATCCTGAGGCCAACAATGCCATTGGAGCACCACAACTTATGTTTCTGGCTCTGCGAACAGTGGAATAATCGCTGATTCTGAACGATCAGTGGGACGGGGAGCCAGGGAAGCTCGATGGCCTCATCAAGGTTGGACATAATGTCTTGCTCCTCGCATGCCTTTTTAAAGCCGCCCGCGAGATGGCAAAGCCGTTCTAGGGAGATAGGTTGCAATTCCCCCATCATATTATTAAGTGTCTCGCTGATAAGTGCAAAACCAATTGAGATCAAGGCAAAAACGCACAGCAACAGCAGAACTTCAAGCACTGAAATCGAACAGTTGAGGATAGCGAGAGAAATATATCTATTGACTTGGATTCTGACAACGCCGCAATGGGATGGGATCGACTTCATGATTATGTGGAAGCGAGACCGACCAACGCTGCCACTAGGTTTCAACTAACATGGCTGTCGTTGCTCGCCCGCCGTGAGACAGTCCTCGCGATCGCCTACATAGTGTCATTGAATCAATGACGCGACAAGTACTTGATTGAGGCCTCTTTGCGATCATCGAGGATGACGGTCACTGAACTGCAGTCACCACCAAATACATTCGATTCCTCTCACCGCTGACCGCCTGCCATGCTTCCTGTGTCCATGGTGGAAGCCTTGAGCTTGTGCAGCGCCAATATTGTGCTTAGACGCAATCGGGGTCTGAGCGAGGAGTCGAAGCTGGACTTGAAGCAAAGGAAAATAAAATATTACATTATGAACTTATGAGCATATAGTGAGATCCATTCCGCATAAATTTTCGTTGTTATGTAAGGAGATCATTGGCCGTATCTGGATTCTGCATGATGTCAGCCTCATTGAACGCTGAGCGCTAACTGTTACCTCCATGCACTCAGATCGCCCTCGCGTGGCATTAATATAAGCACTCCAAGGAGCGACAACATCACGTCGTACTATCCCCATCAGCTCATACTCTACCTGCTCACCTGCGGCCCACTTTCCAAGTAGTATCATCAAAAACATTGATTAGGTGACGGTACCTGCATTGTCACGCAAGGGCTGAACAGTGTTCGCAACATCATGGATTCATGATTCGCCAGGCAGAAGTCAGATTGATATAATCTGCCCCCAGATATATTGCCGATGCGAAGTTCCTTCGGACTCACTTCCACCGCTCTCTCTCTCGTGGAGACCACTATTCCTCACCAATTGAACTATTGCATACACCATTCTGTTCCACTGATGACGCCGGATGGGCCTGCCTACCTTTAAATGAAACACCCACCTCCAAGCTCGGAGGCTTCACACAACGAACATGTGCGTTGGTCCGCCCCCAAGATAGCACAATCGACCGGAGATATACGTGGGCATTCTGCCTTCTGATTATACACAAGAATCCGATTCTCATCAAAGAACCAAGATGTCCACTTGTCAGAGCACTATCATATGCAACCACTATTTTTTTTTCATTATCCTACTGTCTTCATTCGGACTTATGGTTGGACTCGTTGGTGTGGCTTTTGTTTGGCCACCACTCTTCCGCACTTCCCCACGCGCTTAGACCTTCGCGCTCCTATTTTCCACACATGCTTAGACCTTATCGTCTCGTATATAAGCCGCCATGTTTTCCCCCGAGTTCATTCACAACTTCACCCATCATATCTCACTCCTTCAACATATTGAAGTGTCAAACCCTTCTACAACGTTCATAATCAGCAAAAAAAAAACATGCAGGTATGCTCTTCCTCTCCTGACCTTACGTGAATTCCCCTCACACATGTCTAGGCCAACCCTTCATCCACAAAGCCCCGTCGCTCTATTGTTCGCTCACTTCTTCAGGTGAGTTGTTTGTTTCTAGCCTATCCATAACGCGGTAATTAACTCACATTCCCCCCTCCAGCGCATCACAAAGAAAAAGGATGCTGAAAAGAATATCCGGATTTCCTGAATGTGAGTCTTCTCCTAGTTCTGGGTCGCCATGTATATTCAACACGATGAACGGTCAGGTGTCCGCAGAAACTGATGTTTCTCCGGCCGAATTTCCCGAATTCTTTGCGTCCATGAATGATGAAAATGATGATTCCGTTTCTTCCGACAAGTGAACGAGAGAGCTTACGAGTTGTCATTTAACCCCGTTTTCCTTTTTCTGACGACTTCATGTATATAAACGTGATATGAAGCTTATGGGTTCAATATTATGGACGCAATGGCACCCGACGCGGGCGGTATCTCGTGTTTAAATACTGTAGATAACGCAATTTACGAACCATTTCTCTTGTAGTGCCTCGTACTATCACTTTATCCTGTATTCGTTGGTGGGGAGCACACCCTCGTTGTTTGTGTTGAACTGGATTGTTAACAAATCCAATGTAATGCCCATCGTCAATCGTCACGCCATCAAGTGTCAAAAATTAAATAAACGATGAGAGTATGAGAGTTGAGGCCTACTATGTACTGATAGGCTCGTTGCCATCCATAAGAGATACTCAAGTGTTACCGATCTGGAGAGCACGAACAACTTGAATGCGTCAGGACTCAGTAGTACGTCAGAGAAAGCGTAGGACCTCATAGAGCCTGGTTAGACCCAGTTGCCCCACGGACGGACTGCAGAGGGATACCTAAATACTGTACTTACTTGTAGTTTCATGTACTACTAGTAGTAGTACTAATGTAGCGAGCCGACAACCTCATCGTGGGGTGAGTCTGCTCGAGACGTCAAGTCATTCCCACGCTTGGCACTCTCTTGTCCAACAGCAACCACAACCAGTGCTTCAACTTGAAGTAGCGCAAGTAAAGCTGCAAGCCTGCAAGTCAGGCGCCCGGACACGACTCAATATCTTCGTCGATGGTGTCGAGATCTGAAAATACGGTCCCAATGTCCTACTCCAAGTGAGTTCTTATTTCTCTTATTTCTAATGGTGTAATCGACTCATGCGGCTGTGCTTAAGAGCCATCGAAGAACTCATTTGTCCTGGGAAGTTGAATGATGGGATATGTTGCCGCTTCCAATAGACCCTATCATTCGGCTGCCAGGACGCGGTGACCTACTATATATCACGATGTTCAGGCCCAACTTACAATGACCAGCGCAACCATAACAGCATACAGCTTTTCGATGCTCACCATGTCCCGAATCCAGATACATCTCTCCTGCATTGTACTACGGCGTGCACTGGCGGGCACAAGAATCCGATGTCCTCGCACTCACCACGTTCTAGCTCAATACTCTACGTCTGCAGCACCATGCTTAACTCAAATTGCGCTCAAGGCTGCACCGGTACCCGTCAGCCAGGAAACTCTTGTGCTGCTCATGCCCTGCGCTGATGTAGCAACATATAAGCCCCATTCAAATCCTCCGGCCCCGACTTTGCATTTTGTCCTTTCATGTCAAGGTTCAGATCTCATGCCTTCGAAGCTGCGGCGAAGGCTTCCTCCTGACTGTGCCCCACTTCATGCATGGCTAGTGGGATCCTACCATGGCGGGCCTCCCATAAGCCCTGCAGTCTGCGCTCACGTCTGCATTCAACCGCTGCCTCGACTATGGATGGAGCTGTGCCCACAAATAATACCATCGTTGCTGCTATCGGGGCCGCAACGGGCCTGGCCTCCATGACAATCACACATTCATATTGGGTCAATATCATATTGAGTCAAACATCCTATTCAAAGGTCCCCATTACTCAAGCGACAAAAATTTGCCCAAGTATAACTATCAACTCGGCAATCAACTAAGAAATGTGACGTAAATAACAGTACCAACACGAAAGTAGAAACGACTCACTCGCGCGACTTGCGAGCTCTTCGGTATCCTGAGAGTCCTTCTCAAGAAGATTTGCAATACGGTGTCTCAGTAACATCATTCTATTACAAGGCGCAAAGGGCCAGTCAAGAGGTTGATCCAACGCAAACTACTGATACTCACATTACAATTGTTAGAGCAGCAGTCGCTGGCGATGTTACAGTAGCCGCCATCCTTGACGCATTGCGAGTCTCTACCGAAAACAGCCGATGTCGCACTGACAGAAAGAGATGCTGTCAAAACAGCCACGACGGCGAGGAAGGCAGAACGCATTAGTTGCATGAGGTGATATGGTCCTGACAGGGGGGTTCTCGAATCACTCTGAGGTGGTTCACGGTATTAGGGAAGACGGCCTGCTTTTATGTCCTGAAAACCTCTCTAACCATTCTAGGAATTAAGAATGGATGGCGTGATAGTAGTCGTTCGGCAGCTCTGCGACTAGCAGGAGAAATGGAGGCTAACAACATATGGATAGATTCTGGGCTCGGTATTGTATGAGCCCGTTCCCCTGAGTGCGAGCTCATGACAGCTCGGGTCCGAGTAGGCAGCATGCTCAACGTCAGCTATGTGTCTGGCGAGGCTAAAAGGTGACTCCATTTACTAGGTTGCCCCAGCGTCCAACCCCCATGGTGACTTGAACGTTGTTCAGACACTGAGTGAAGGTTAGTCAAGCAAACCTTCTGCTGAGTCTTTCGGGATCCCGATCGTCTGTCCAGGTGGCAGGCCTGTGTGGCAAAGCGAGATCTTCCATTTCCTCCATTAAGTCAAATCCTTTCTCGAGAGGATAATAAACGCATCTCTCTACAAACGTCGACATACGCCATACTTATTCGTTCAGGTATCCTAATCATCAGTTATAATGGTATGTGCATCTGCCAAAACTTCAGAGATATCACGTAGGTACAAGGTCAGTTAATAAACTCATCAAAAAAATAAATCCCAAAGAGGTAGAACAAGCCAAAGCCAACGCGCCCCACCAAGCAGCTTCAGTTAAACCTAAGTCTAAACCATCAGTCACAACAATGACATATGCATGTTGGATCCCTCTCCCCAACGTGCTCGAGTTGCAGTAACAACTATCATAGACATCCGCAAACTGCAACATACTGGCTGTGATTGCCCAGATTGCATTGATGGTTGCCAAGAATTTCCCACCCCATCTCAAAAGGTTTGATAGGACCTTTGCGAGACGCATTGTGATAGAAAAGAAAGGACTCCAGCTGGATCTGCCCGAGTATGAGTATGAGTAGTGCGAAATGATGCTCGACGTGACGAGCATCGCCCACACCATCGTAGCCAGTGCGCCGTAGATGATATAACCAAGAGATCTACAACCAAAGCCCTGTCATGTCCAGTTTGTTAGCGACAGGTACAGGTGTGTGCATTAAACGATGCTTACCACAGTGGGAGTAAAATACACAATCAGCACCGCAGCTCCAGTTGTTGCACACTGCAAAGCTATAGGCAGGAGCGACGCGACAAAGATGCGGAAGAATATCCCTGACGCCCAGGGGTTCCGTACTCCGTATCTAGGTGCCGCGTATCGAGGAAGTCTACAGTAAGCATTGACTTCGGACGGGTCTCCAGACCTGTTGCTGGGCTCAATAGTGTTTCCCCCGTCCGCTTTCTTCCATGTATCACCCATCCTGACCGGTCTATGCATTCTGGAATTGTTGGAGGCCATTCGAAAAGCATCGAAGACATCTTCCGCTGACCGAGACCATGGGATGGCCCTGGCATAGTTGTAGATGGGCGGAGTTAAATTTTCGTCAGGAGACGAAGGCTGCTCCAAAGTAGAGTCGATGGATATTGCTCGTCTTTCGGAGAGGTCTGATGCCTTTATGACTCCATGATGGGTGGCTACAAATGCCATTGTATTGGCGTTATCCATGGCCCGTTTAATGCGCACATAGTCACACTTCGGGGATAGCTGCAGCCAACCTATAACGATCGGTATGAGCCACAACCAAACCGACCCCGTGCCTTGACCGTTGGAGTTGAGATTGGCTTTAACGTCCGATAGCGAGCCGGCGACTGTCAATAGGTATGCAACGATGACCCAAGCAATGATTGTAGCAGATGCGATGGTCCACGTGAGAGTATAATCGAGGAAATCGGCAATTGTCGGCCACCAGTTGTCATTCTCCGGCAGGACAATGAGGGAGCTGAGCAGCGAGTCTTCATTTGTTATTTTCAGTGGAGATTGTTGAAGGCTCATAAGGATGCGGACGGCGTGTCTGGCGTTGGGGAAGGACACATTCTCAAATCGGCGACTGATCCACCGAGCATTGAGAATGGTGAGAATCATCGAGTAACCGGCGAGCACCGGTGAACCGACTGTGAGGATGGCAGACATGAGGTTGTCAACTCTATGTCTTGCACCAAAAGGCAGCTGAGAAATGAGCGCAAGGTAGGGTAATAGCCAGGCACTGAACTGCTGCGAAGTGTTTGCCCAGGTGGGCTTCTGTGTTCCAGAGCCGCACTGTGAAAGACACGTATCATAGGTGAATCCAACTGCTTTTAAGATATCCGACGATGTGTTTGCTATATTTCCACCATTGGCATCCACTAATCCAGACGCATCGAGTGTCTGGCTCGCATTATTTCTGAAGTCGATAAAACAGTCGGTAAAGTTGACCGCGTACGCCCCTCGGAGAGATGCAAGAAGCAGGAGGAACAGTCGGATCTCTGGGAGAGAGGTGAGCAGAAGTCAAGACTAAATTTCGGACTCACTCATTATATCGCACAGCTGCATCATAGTGCAGAGTGCACCAATAGACTTATATAAGGGGAGTTATCGATCTGTGTGACCCAGGGTACTGGTGATAAACTTATTTAACCAAAAGGTGTTTAACGTTATCCAGCATTTTTATGTTCAAACTTGGCGACTCGTTACCAGCTGATATCTGAACTTTGAAATGATACAGGAACTTACCGTGTCCAGTTTCAGCCGACCTCTCCGAATTAGTGAGAACGTTCACTCCAAATCCATGAGCCTCAAGCGTAAATGTAACTGCAGGAGTAACACAGATACCATGCCTGTGAGTCCAACTCGACGGGTCTAATGATCCAGATTCCAAGGAGACATACACCAACCACTGCCTTCGAGGTAACCAGACATGCAGTGCGAAACAGAGCAAAGAGTCTCTTGGTTGCGTCTATATATGTGGGGGTTGTGGATTGGTTGAAGATTGGACCAGACTTGGTCGACACCGCAGAATTGTTTAGATAACTGGTTACAATAATGCGAGATAGACAGATATGAATCTGGTGAGTACATCCTGAGGAGCGAACATTATTATAATTCAGAACCGAGCACAAAATGGAAGGAAGCACCAGCCTTGTGCGTTTTACGTGTCATGCACTCCGTGTCTCGCTTGCTGTGCAAATGCGGGAATATTTCAGAACCATTGAGTTGACGCCTCCGAGTTGAGCTCTGGCTCGCTAACAGGGAGGACAGTGGCCCAGTCGTGAGGCCTGAATCCTGATCATCGGTCTAAGTGAAAACGGTAGTATTGAGTAAGCACTCCCGCCGCGATATGCACCCGGAAGACGAAATTTTCAGGACCGATCTCCATCTGTAAAACCTGAGGCCTGGAAGAAGGCGAAGACGGAGAATTTACTGGATGCGGTATTAAATTATTATTATTTCTCCGCAACCAAAGTTACCACTGGACCTCCCACAGATTTTGTTCTGAATGTGGAACAGCCTGGAATTAAACCCGAAATTTACGCCGGACTCCTTCAAGTTCATGCTCTAAACCTCACCACCTCTTGGTGTCATTGTGTTATCGACGGTTCGAGTATGATATCGAAGCCACGTTTCCCAGCATGCAGTCACCATGGACAACCCGGGCCGTTCAAGCTCCCAGATTGAAGTGTGCAATATTATATTGCAGCTTCCCTCCCGAAAATTGCTCACCAGGTGTGAAACACGTCACCTTTGCTGCAGGCTGCAGTGCTGGCACTGCCTTCATTTTCCGTGTAGCTAGTTTGATGCCGTGCAATCCGCATTATGACAGGTAATGTAATCGGTGGGAAACAACCAGAGTATGCTTATCGAAGGTATTTACGATCACACTGGCTGAGTCGCAGGGTGAATAGAATAGTGGAGCTGGTCAGACTTTACTTTTGAACGCTTTGCTGTGAATTTAGTGGCGTTCGAGACGATGACAGTGTGGACGCATCGATGGGAATATCATTACCACGTTCGAGCGGTTAGGACAATGAAAACTGCTTAGCAGGATATATCAGCATGATACGTGGCTAGCAGCTGAAGAATTACCAGCAGTTGAGTGGTACATTAGCGAAAAAAACGAACCTAGGTATGATAAGATAAGCGGACCCTGTGGCCTGCTGGCCCTTAGATCTTAGAGGCCGAATTCTAAGGGTCGATGCGACCTTAGCATGCCATCGCTGGAACGGGAAATTTTGGTGATGACACTGATATTATCGATTCAATCGATTTGGCAGCACGAGGGCTATAAACATCAGCATCCGTTCGGATTTGTTAATTATATGCAGCTTTTGTCAGCGATGGATTATGCGAGGTTGTTAGGTGCCTACAGTCTGTCAGACATCACCCTGTGCCGGACGCCTGAGAAGTACACGAGCCGGAAGAGCCCATTTTCATCTTGGTGTGTAAACCCAACTTGCTGGGACTACTCCCCAGGAAAAGAAAGAGTGAGTTCGTGATGGGGTAAGCGTGGTGGGCGGAATTCTAGAACATGGTGCAACAGGCGGGAGTTTTCATCATTGATCATGAACATCTACAAACAGTGTATGTAGCGTCGGCTCTGCGATATCAAGATTCAAAACGGAAAGGTACTCATCATGCCAAGCCACCCCGACCAGCTATCTCGTAGGTCACACCTCGTTCCATGAACGATAGCGGATAAGCCACACAATAATACGTCACACCGCAGTGACCGTACGGTCTGAGGGTGACGTGTCGGACGTGGAAACGCACATGATCTCAGAGCCGTGCACGTGCCGGTCGGTATGCCAGAGATAGAGGTGCATGCGCGTGGCGAGAATCGCAAGGATAAAGGCCTGTAAGCTGTATATATGTGTGTTTTCAGTAGAAATTCGCAACAGAAGTTGGAGGTGCATACTCTTCGAGGAGGGAGTAATAAATGGGCTGGGTGTGCGCAACATCAGCAACTCAATCATATTGACGGGTATTGGGACGTTTACGCACATCAGAAACCATTGTTGGCGCAAGGACGTTCACGGCCGAGAGAACTTTCAAGAAAATAATCATCACTGATGATGACAGAACGATACGGAAGTCTTTACTCACACAGACCGCATATATAGTAGAACATATTATGCTTCACCAGAACGGTGTGCATAGCGCTGTTGGACGTTCGCCAGGTCTGGACGACACGTAGGAGTGTTAGGGTGACCAGTCCTGGGAAAGAGCGTCAGTCATTGCGTCTCTGTAATGTATGCTCCAAATCCCAGCGACATACCCAGTTGAAAGACAAACAAGAGAAGGAATGGCAGAAAGAATTGGACACTGGTTGAGCTCCGGTAGCAGCCTGTGATGCCTGGGATTGCGCTAGTCGTAACTGAGGTGGAGTGAATACGTGCGAATACTAGTGGTGGAAGGTGAGAGCACAAACCATGAGAGGTAGCGATAGCGCTAAAACAAATGCCGATGAACGATACGATGATAGTCTGACTGATTCATCAACCATGGGATCGGGTGTGTTGAGGGCATGGGACTCACAAAGAGGGTTGACAGCATAGCTACGAGAACCATCTTATTGCTGTTCCAGAGTGCATATGTCCTGAGCACAAAAAAGCCTGCAGGAATCGGATCAGAAGCACGTGTATGTCGCGGACGAAGAGAGATACATTCAGAGCAAGCGAGGGATATCACTCCTAAACCTGCGAGAGAGAAAAGCAACGTTTGGCAAGGACGTGCATGTAGCATGTACCGTGCACGTACTTGAGTAAATATTGACCAGTATCTTGCATTTCTGGCGATGTCATGCAGTCAGCGTCATTCATCAGTGGGCAAGCAATTCCGCTGCACATTCACACACCTTGGTGTTCTCGTTCGGGGCGAAGTTCACTGAAACACAACATGTCAATTCAATATGAGGGGATGTATTCCGGGAGTGAACATACGAAATATGTCCGTGATGACGAATAAAAAGGGGACATATCGCGCAATGATATAAAGGACTTTTACCCTGGTCTGGCGCGACTGACGCAGGAACATCCACTTTGAACAGCATGTTATCAATATTTGAACCAAGACGTATCGCAGGACAAGTGCATCACCTCTTCATCAAGTGAACAAACATAATCATAGATCTGGATAAGCAAGTTTAACTGTGGACGGGATAGATCGTAACAAGCTTACCCAGAATGTCGCCATCGACGCTGAGCTGTCAAGTTAGAACGCGGAAGAAGAAGTTCAAACAGCACGCACTGCATATATACTAGTAGCCCATTGTATGTCTGTTATTACCGTGCTGCTGTGTTGAGAAAGGGACGCACCGCTAAGTACTGCAGACTCCTGGCCGCTGCGATCTCGTCTGTCGAATACTCCATCTACATTCATTCGAGGTGAAAAAAAAGGTCTTCGCGCCACATCACGCACTGCTTCTTAACGCACCTTCTTATACCCTTGAATATTCCATCAAATTTATGGGGTGTAAATATGAATTTATGTAAGACACTATTCGGCTGAACTTGACGAGCATGCCGCATTTCATTTGCTGATTTCAAATTGACGTGGTCACAGGCTGCGCCGCGGGCGCAACTTGATAAAAGTTACAGTTGGTGCCAGAAGCGTTCAGTAGTTTCACTGAGAAAATAATCAGAAGTACTCTATGCAGAGAGGGACGCAAACCACCTACTACTATTAAGTATATACAATTACTAGATTTCATCAACACAGGCTTAAGTTGATTCGGCAACTCGCGTGTACTAGTACTACTACCAGTACTCATTGTATCCTTCAATTATGTCTGATTAGTAGGGTCGTCCGTCTACTCGGCCTCTCATTGGTGTTTTTGGGGTCTCGTTTCTACAAAAAAGGCTCGACCGTTGATCAACCCTGCTAAGTCGTTCTAGCTTCTTCGGAGATAAGATCACTTTGATACGTGCGCGATCATGATATGAAGCAGACTAGCACGTTCTCGACATCAAGCATATTGATCTGGATTGATAAAGTCACATGTAAGGATGCACATGTGGTAATGGAAAACGGTCAGTAGGTCAGCGAGGTGGGCTATAGTCTTCATTTCAATCATGTGCCTAGGAAAGTAATAGCTTGTAGGACGTTTGAGCATGTTCGAGGGATCTATTCACGTTTCGCTGCAGGTGTGTCAGTTCGAACGTTTGATTGCCAGAGGCACCTCACCAAAAATTGCTTTTAGTCGTTTCGTAGGGTTGATGTACCTGTGTAGATAAATGATGCGTCCCTTTCTCCACGAGACTGTGTGCAATATTCTATGAGGAAATGGTAAATTGTTGCCTCGGTCTATGGGCAACGTGGACAACGCGAGCAATGCCAAGGATTGTCGGTCTTGCACTTGCAGTGGATGCGTTTATTGATCAAAGAACGAGAGCCTTGCAGTAAGCCAGGATTCGTGCGTCGGGATAACACCACCCTCGACACGCCAGTCCAACTGTAGCTGGCCGCTGCAGAATCATGTTATTTTGTGAGTGATGAATAGAGACATGACTTTGTTGTGAGAAACCACTAACTATTACAAGCGCGTTATGTGCGCATGAGATCATCGTGATTGGCCTATCAAAGTTCAAGACCTCACTTTCTTCCATCATGGGCGCAACATGGAGCTGAGCTGCACATGGGGCACTCGTGTAATTATATTATAAAAGTTCTTGGACCTTGGTGTGTCGCAGAGTGCCCTGAAGAGCAGAGCCCGGGGACGTCGTGTGTCTTCTTGTGGCGATCATCATCATGCCCTGATGCAGTCCGAAGTTTTGGTCGTTACGTAGAACGATGGTAGTAAACGACAATGCCGCGATCGCACATGAGAAAGCAGATTCACTCACCAGGATATGGAGGTGATGCCAAGTGGCGCATTCTAGCACCACAGTCAAAGGTAGGGGGTCGACCTCATTTTCTTTGCCGAGGTCGATCTGGGGAGGGTGCGGCCCTGAGGGATGAGCTATGACACGGTCGGGCCGTCGAAATCATCTGTGATAGCGTAGACCACGGAGGGAGATTGCAGCAATACCATCGACGACGCTACCTATGATGATATTGAGTTGTTTATGGGAGTGGGACGGGGACAGGGATTATGATGGATGTGGGGGACCTCGATAATGATGGCCATTGTTGATCCTTTTGGTTTTGATGTGCTGGTATTGATTGGGTGGGTTAGTTTAGAAAAATAGTATTAAAAAGACAACCAACGTTATATATATATATATAGGATTGGGTACTGTAGTTGCTACGAATGCCATGGAGGTTGTAGTCATACCGGGCATGTTTGTGCATTGCTGGGAGTTGACAGGGAATATTTTGAGGTTGCCGATGTGATATTGCGGTGTTGGCGGAACAGCAAAAGGAGAAGAAGGGAGTGCACTAGTCTAGCTGAAAAGTGAAATCAGGTAACTCGGTGCACCGATTTGACTCATCAACCAGAGCAGAGCTCGAGATCTGTGGTGCTGCGTTAGATTCAACGCCTGGACTCTGGACGACACGACACGACAAGGACTTCTGCGTAGTTTTAAGCAAATCCTGACGGAGTTTGAAACCATCAGACCTCTATCAATTGTGACATCTTTTGACCCGCACATCTGCATCAACGTTTGCAATTGAACGACCTCAAGATCATGCACATGACACGGACGTAGGGCTGGATACATTTCCTGGTGTGTCCCAAGGAACTGATACCAGCCATGTGTCCGTGGCAATTTGAAGGCGTCTTCTAAAAACACTGCTTGGCCATGCCCGATCTACAACTCGGTCGAAAAACGTCCTTGAAAAGACTCGTTTCAAACGTCGAATGTCATTCATGAGTCGCCAAACGCTCACCTTTCAGCTCTGCTAGTGTGATCTTGCTCCTGATATCGTTTTCTGATCGATTCATACCAAATATCCTTGGAAGTGCCACAGCTCGTACCGAGGGGCGTGCCAGGCAAGCTGGCACTGGTTCACACATACGGCTATCGTATCAGAGGCATCGCTTGAGGCGTCCATGAAAAGCTCTCAAGAATTCCACCCCTTCAGTTCGTCTCGGTACGAAAGTGTTTCATTTTGTATCTCACAGTTCAAAGTGCACTATCCCGGTTGGAATAATCATGCTCATTCAGGCTCAGGCGGAGAATATCTCTATCTTCTCGGTTCCGAGCTTGTTGTGGCGTCTGTAGGCCCCGCTGTCCAAGCAATCACTGCAATGAGATCAACGCAGAGTGTTGCTTACTATTTTGTATGAACATATCTCTTATAACATTCAGAAGGCTGATTTCGCCCAAGAGTCAAAGTTACAAAACATTCTCACGTTTGTCCGACACCCTCCGTAGATGCTTTGAGTATCTCTCATGGTTTGGTTTTTGCGGCTATCACTCTGGACGCGATCGTAGGTAAGGCGGTCACTCAGTTCAGCGTTCAACGAGGCTGACATCATGCAGAATCCAGATACGGCCGATGATCTCCTTACATACCAACGAAATTTTATGCGGAATGGATCTCACCATGCTCATAAGTTCATAATGTAATATTTGATCAAATCATCCTTTACTTCAAGTCCAGCTTCGACTCCTCGCTTAGACCCGATTGCGTCTAAGTACAATATTGGCGCTGCAAAAGCTCAAGGCTTCCACCACGGACACAGGAAGCATGGCAACGGTGAGAGGAATCGAATGTATTTGGTGGTGATTGCAGTTCAGTGACTGCCATCCTCGATATGATCGCAAAGGGGCCTCCGTCAAGTACTTGTCGCGTCATTGATTCAATGACACCATGCGATCGCGAGGACTGTCTCACGGCGGGCGAGCAACGACAGCCATGTTAGTTGAAACCTAGTGGCAGCGTTGGTCAGTCTCGCTCATGAAGTCGATCCCATCACATTGCGGCGTTGTCATTGGACCGCGCAGTACAGGTAAATTTACCTCGATTGTCTTGGTTTATACTTACTACCTATCCATTATCCACTTGCACCAAGGACATCACCTGCTGGTGCGATGCGCGTTTAAGAGGCTCAGACTTCGATCTCAAAAACACCTTGAACTGTAAATTCACATGCTGTGGATGAAAGTTCTGTCAGTGAGGTGAGTATACGATCAGGCATCACATTAGTAGCCAAGGATGTCCCCTTCCCCTGTCCGACACGTTCCCTGTAGATACTCGCTATTGCTTAAAAGTGAGTTGCCAGTTGAATTCCACATCATTTGACTTTTCCACCCTCGAGGACAGTGATGCCGCTACCGCTCTTCCTACAACGTATAATAGGACGAAACCCAATCTTCATACGTTATGGGCCGGTGGTGACCTTGACGATCATCTTTATCTTGCTCGCATGGATCTCTGTCCTTCTCACAGAGGTTTATCTGAACGCAAACTTCAGAACTTAGGATCGCACAAACATCCACAGCGCATCCACAACGCAGTCCTCGTCTGTGTATCACGGACTTGCAACTAGAATGAACAAATCAAGCTTGGATGCAAAGCTGAAGGTATCGAGAAAAACATCACTGTCCCATCTAGTGAACAATGGTGATCCACAAAAAATGCTCCCAGAAAAGAAGGTCCCTGCAGGGGAACCACAATTTGTGGACACTGACACAATGGCGCGCGACAACCATATAAATATTGTTTCGGTGAGCTTCATCCTCTATCTCTTACCAACTGTACCACTACGAACGCGTACCCATCCTCATAACATTTCAATCAATTGTCTGCTAGCTCAAGTACGCGTATTCCGAGCTTCAACACCTACATTTTCTAACTATCTTTACTTCTTCTCTCCAGATGACCCAATCCACCTCTGGCTCTGCTTCCTCGTTTCTCCCTCAAGCACAAAGTTTGTCAGTTGGGCAAAAGCGCGTCGCGGAAGACCTCGAAGAGTGTGATGCCAAGGGAATCAACATGGGCTCTGGCGGCACAAACAATGACCGGTACTTGGTAAGTTTTCTTTTAATATTGTAAGGTCGCATTCTTAATCCTTGGGATAGAAACCCGTGTTGTATCAATATGGTCAATGCGATGGAACATACGTGTGTTATAAGGATGGTAGTGTAATGCGTCCTGGCAGTCACATGTACCATACCGAGACAGCAGAACATCTTGGTGTGCTATTCAAATGCCCTCTTTCTGCGAAAACGTGCGTATCTCCACTCTTCAATAAGCCCGTCTCATTGTTTCTGTGATTAGCTATCCCCAATATGGTGCCTGCAAGATGCATCTGGGCGACGGTTGTGACAAGCTAGCAGCTGAGGGCGCTCCGCCATCACACTCGGCCGCTTGCCAAGGTTCCATGAATTCTGCTTCCGCTTCGTCTGTGGGATTACCCACTGCGGCATTCACATTCAGTTTGCCCATAACTGTCGCGACGACGCCAGAGACTGTGCTGTCGGAGGCCGCCGAAGACGGCCCAAACCCTGATTCTTGGGCGGCTAATGAGATACGGGACACTGCTTTGGTGGCACCCGTGCTTCCCACATCTCAAGTACGAGAGATTACACTTGCGGAAGTCCACGGAGACCTTGACTTTTGGAGGTGGATCAATGATCTAGAGGACTTTGTAGATCCTGTCCTTCCCATCTCCGAGCTTCCGTCCTCTCAAGTACGAGAGATTACACTCGCGGAGGTCCACGGAGACCTTGACTTTTGGAGGTGGATCAATGATCTAGAGGACTTTGTAGATCCTGTCCTTCCCATCTCCGAGCTTCCGTCCTCTCAAGTACGAGAGATCACACTCGCGGAGGTCCACGGAGACCTTGACTTTTGGAGGTGGATCAATGATCTAGAGGACTCTGTAGATCCTGTCCCTTCCATCTCCGAGCTTCCGTCCTCTCAGTCACTAGAGACCATGCTCACAGAGGCCGCCAAAGACCCAGATGTTTGGAGGCTCATTTGCTCTTTGCTCTATTCATTTATCCGCCACACATTCTTGTCATACTCTATGGCATAGCGCACTACCTCTCATTCGTTCTTACTATTACCATTTCATATTTCACTTCTGTACCAACTATGCATTATCCTTTCTACGTTTTGCTCTTTGCTTGTCGCCTATTCATGTATACCACCACACATTCTTGTCATACTCTATGGCATAGCGCACTACCTCTCATTCGTTCTTACTATTACCATTTCTGTTGTTGTTGTTCTCATCATTATGGTGAAACGAAATACACAACTTCCTTGTATATACGGGCTGGAGGATCTGATCTAAGGAGCAAGCGAGCAGCAATGTTTGTAACATCATCTCCGATTCCGTTCCGTTCATAAGCTAGACTTGAACTCGACCTTGACAAGCATCAACACCAGTGCAAGATCTTATTCAAGATGCAAATAGAGATGTATATATACTATTACTTACTGCTGCCGTCATCGTTCATTTTTGATCGTCACTAGACATGGATATCTGCTATGAAGTTGGTTATAATCACATCACGGACCTGTCGCGGACTTCATTCTTAGATTCTTTGGTTCCCTCGTTATGCACTCGTAGCAATATTGTTGGCGGTGGACGCTGTTAATCACGCATTTTCTCAATTCCCATAAAATCAGGACGCAGTTGAACCGTTAATTCAGGCTTTGAGGCTTGAGGACTCCACCTGTGAGCATCGTTAACCGGTCTATATGACCCAGGGTACTTACGCATTCGTGTGGCAGCATGAAAGGTCTCCAAACATAAGCCCAACAATTCACGTTTCAGACACGGACAATTCAGAGACAAGCGCGAAGTGACTGGTGATGACCTGCATCCTTTGTCAACATAGATTTTCAATACATTTCCCGACGCAATAAGAGTAGCAGTTGTGCTTGTAACGCATACAGTTCAACCCTCCGTCCTACTAGTACACCTTCTCAAACAATAATTTAAGGCAAACATATCTATGGCGTGTCGTCAGTTCCCTAAACAGTTGTAAAAGATATGAAATACGAACCATGTTTCGAGTAGCAGTTGTGCTCATAACGCATACAGTTCAACAGTCCGTCCTACACCTTCTCAAACAATAATTTAAGGCAAACATATCTATGGCGTGTCATCAGTTCCCTAAACCGTTGTAAAAGATATAAAATACGAACCAAGTCGTGAACGGATGGAAGCCAAGGTAAATCACCATGGGGAGGACCCCCATGTCGCAGAGTCTTGCGTGACTTGCTTGGAAGTGGGGGAGCGAGACGGATCAGTGTCCCATGAGGACTCCCATGTCGAGCAATCCTGAACTTGCTTGGGGGAGGGAGAGCGAGAAGGATCGGTGTCCCATGAGGAGGACCCCCATAACGAGGAATCTTCAACTTGCTGGGGAGCGGGGGAGTGATGAGGTTCGGTGGGAGACGCCATCACAATATCTTCATCTTCATATAGTTGATGAAAGGGGGCGTAAGTAAGCTCGATGGGAGATGGAGATCCCATCTTCCAGTCTTCATCAACCTGGGCCGGCTCAGCCTCACTCTCCCTCCGGTGACTATTGTCCTTTGCAATTCCCTCGTCCTGAGCTACGGTATTTTTGGCAATTTCAGCCCGTTGGGGGAGCGGGAGTTTGTTTCGCAGAGGTGTCCTTGCAGGCTCGTCCGCATCAGCCCGACGAGCTTCTGTGCGGCCTCTTGAGGGTTCGACTGAGTGTGATGAGACGGAGATCAGAGAAGAGATGTATTCGTCCTCATTTGTGTCTGAGAGTGACGAGAGGGAGCTCAGAGGAGAGCTGAAGCCGTCCTCCTCTGTCTCTGAGTTTGAGACATGTTGAGTGGGAGCAACGAGCTCGAGGCGAAGACGAGAAACACGTTCAGACGGCATAGTGAATACTGGTGTGAGACTTTGTGTATGAGATGAGGTAGTATTCAGTGGTACGAGGTTAAGAGTGAGCTTGTAGACCTACTCTTTTTTTAAACGAATCAGAGTTGTGGACTCACCGTTTGTGGCTTTGTCCGCAGCGGCATCGGCATGATCAATGTCATGGGTGTGCTATTGATCGCCACAAACTGTGAGAGCCTAGTATGGGTTGACTACAGTGGTAGAAACAAACACTTGAAGACCTCATGGAACCGACCGATAACGGGTGGACTCAGAAGCATATTGCGACTGCTAGGATTGACCACCGCGACTCGGACAGGTCAGTAAATTATCTCCTAGTGCAGACAATACATCATGATAGAGACTACTTACACGAATAGAGTATCAGTATTAGTTTCATGTCACAGAAATATACACGTCACCAATTCGCTGAAAGACCACCGGACTTAAGATGTTGAACATAAAGGTTGGAGGTTGGCCAGAAGAATAGCATCGACACCGGCGTATGATCATGATGGACTTAGCCGCCAGAGGAGTTATGACTCTTCCAATTCCTCATTCGACGTCCCATATATTAATTCACTGCCCGTGAAGCCTTGAAGTTATCAAGGTACCACGTTCAATCAAAGGACATATATAATAGTACTTACTTCACAGTCGACCGTGACCTCGAGAAAAATTAACTGAAGCTGCTTACGTAGTCATCTCATCCCCAGCTTACATGAAGTTCAATATTAAAATATTAATTATTGGCTCGTAACAAGGCGAGAGCTCTATATACAGGCTGGAGGATCTAAAGAACAAGTGAGCAGGTGGGTAAGGTGAAACGTTTGCAACATCATCTCCGATCCCGTTCAAAAGCTCGACTTGAACTCGACCTTAACACTTTAGGAGCTATAACACGATAACACTCAGTGTTGAGAGACAACGACTGAGGTATAAGAACCGTTGAAGACGAGATTAATATACTAAGTAACACGTGATGAATCGAGAAAAGGAAAAGTGCTATGAGATATGACGAAGTGGTATGTGCGATGACGAAGTTATTCCAACACACCCCCATAACGAGACAACACGAGATGACAATGCGATAAACTACCTACGAGAGAGAAAGAGAAGCTTGATGACGTAGAAACAATGGACGTGGGAGACACTTTGTGAAGATGTTGGCGATGTTTTTGTGCGTACGTGGTTGGCAGCCTCCTCGGAGAGGGCGATGGCACCGGCATTGTCGGCGAAGAGTCGGAGAGGAAGATTGAGGGGTATGAGGAGACACTCGAAGAACGATGCGAGCCAGAGGCCATCTTGGATGGCGGCAGTGAGGGCCATGTACTCGGCTTCTGTGGACGATAATGCATGGGTGAGCTGTTTCTTAGAGGAGTGTGAGACGGGTCCACCATTGAAGAACCACACGTATCCGGAGATAGAAATGTGATCCTCAGGGAAACTAGCCCAGTCGGAATCGCTGAAGCCGTGAAGATCCACGTTTGCGGTAGCACCCCCGTAATGAGTACAAAGCTGAATGGTTCCTGAGAGGAAACGGAGGACATGTTTTGCAGCAGAGTAGTGATGGGGTTCAGGGGTGTAGTTGTGTTGCGCGAGTTTCATGACCGCGACAGCAATGTCCAGACATGTGTACATGGCAAGGTACAGCAGCTCTCCAACGAGTTTGCGATACTCAGTTGGGAGATCTTCAGTGAATGGGTAGACATCAGTCGCACGACCGAAAGGGTGATTGGGATCCATGGGGAGTAGGACAGGGTTGCACTCGAGCATACCGTGCTCTTCAAGGAGGTAGGTGATGTAGTCAGTCTGGTGCATCCAGCACATATTACAGTGACCTATCTCCGTATAATACGAGGGAACGGACGTGCATAATATCCCGTATGATACGGGCCAGCGGACCATGGGCCCATGGTAGAAATATCCTCGACTATGACGGATGGGCCGGGAGTCAAATTATTCCCGATGGAGGCGGGTGGGCCCATGCAGGGAATATGTAGAGTAGATGAGTGGGCCGATGTAAATGAATATTCAGTAGACGGGTGGGCCGAGGTAGTTGGATATTATGCAGATGGGTGTATCAAGGTAGATGTGTATCAGATAGATGGGTAGGTACTTGTTGTCACATTCACGGGTGGGCCGAGGGTATTATAAAATATTGTATTAGACGGGTGGGCCGAGAGTGTTTTATATAATATTTCATTAGACGGGTGGGCCGAGGGTGTTGTACAGGAGATTGAATTAGATGGGTGGGCCGACACTATATCAACTCTATGACTTTGCTGATGAAATTGCATACACCCCTGAAATCCCTATTTCATTAGACGGGTGGGCCGAGGGTGTTGTACAGGAGATTGAATTAGACGGGTGGGCCGGGGGTGGTATAACATATAGACGGGTGGGCCCATGTGTATCATAATTGAGCCGACACTATATCAACTCTATGACTTTGCTGATGAAATTGCATACACCCCTGAAATCCCCCTACGTCAGCCCACCCGTCTATGTAATATATCCCACGTGAGCCGAGGTAGTTGTACATCAACCAAATCAGAGGAGGTAATAAATACAAGTTACTGAGTTTCCGGAGCAGCAGGTGATCTCTTGACATGGCCTTTGATGGTGCTTGGGTTGTGTTGTAGAATGTGGAATCCGGGGTGCGAGGCTTGTGTTGCCTTATGAGACACCCACTTCCGACCACCAAAATTTGAGTGAAGCATACCAAGCTCCGAGTGCCGAGTGCTGAGTTCCGAGTTCCGAGTTCCGAGTTCCGAGTTCCGAGTTCCGGGACCCGGGACCCGGGACTTGACACATAATTCAGTCAATACTGTCCATGTTAAATGGCCAACCAAAGTTGGGATTTTGCTGAAGAGAGTGGCAGGTGCTCTCTTGACATGGTCTTTAACAGCCCTTAAGTTGTCTTGCAAAATGTGGAATCCGGGGTGCGAGGCTTGTGTTGCCCTACGAGAGACCCACTTCTGACCACCGAAATTTGAGTGAAGCATACCGAGTTCCAAGTTCCGGGACCCGGGACCCGGGACTTTATGGCTGAGAAACTCATCAGGAGTGATGCCAAAATGTTGGCTAGGTTGTCTTGCAGAATGTGGAATCCCGGGTGCGAGGCTTGTGTTGCCCTATGAGACGCCAATTTCCGACCACCGGAACTTGAGTGAAGCTTACCGAGTTCCGAGTTCCGGGACCCAGGACTCGACAAATGTATATCTGATATACAGCACACATCCAATCATGTAGTACTTCATTGAGCAATGGATGATAATACATCTTTGACAGCCAACATTATACAAGGCTCCCTTATCTGATCCTCACTATCTCCACCCCCTTTAACACCAAAGTCTGGACATCCAGCATTCAGCGTCTGATTTCCCAAGATCAAATTCCAGCATGAACGTTTCTTCCCCTTCCACTTCTGATGGCATCAACATCTGGCGCACTTGGGCCCTGACTGTCACTTATGAAGCAGGTGAATATACCGAACAGAAATTCAAGGCAGAGAAGACTGGAGGAGACCCAGTCATACCTTCTCCCAACCTAGACACTGATCTTGTGATGGCATGCGATCGCTTGGCTGATGTACTCATAAAGGCATATAAAAATCCAAGTGGGTCTTCCTGCAGATTGGGAAAATTTGTTTTATCATTCAAATTCCTTCATGACAGTTCAGATGCAGATGGATATTGCAAGATATAGCAAATTGATCACCGCAAAAGACATGGGGCATAATGAACAGAGAGAGGCGAAGTTGCTTGAGAGGTGTCCTCCTGGCCATGAAGGCAAAAAGTTGGTCGACAAACCTGCCACAATTCTCGATGCATCCGGCGCCATCATCGCATGGTACCTCCCGGACGCCCTGAGCGACACAACCCAGGTGTGTAATATACATTGTTGCTCAATGGATATTGAATATCAAATGGAACCTACAGAAGGAAATGAGGGAGGCCACCGATTTGCTCGCTCCAAGCCTCGAAAAAAGCGTAAAGGCTGATGGCAATTGGCGAACTCATCAAAAGTGGTTCAAACAGGACTCGGAAAATGTTGGCTCAGCTCCTGGATGCATCAATATATCTCCGGCTTGGTTTCAACAGGGACACGAGGTAAGATCTGATGAGATCGTGATTTCGGCAGTCAAACTCACCAATCCGAAAGAATGTGTCCGATCCGGAGGTATCTGCATCATTGAAGGGACCTTCCTCCGAGAATATCCTGAAAGGGATTGCAAGGCCAGCAGCCATCGCGTCCGCGGCACTGAGGGTCATGCATCCTGAGCAGTACTTTGCAGGGTTGCAAGCCTTTTCAAAGCTCGGACATAAAGCAGTAAGCAAGGAACTGCCACAGATGCCAGAGACCCTGGAGTTCTGGGCATCCGTGTTTAACACCCTGTCCATCATTTCCAATCGGGAAACCCCCAATCATCGAGACCATTTGTCTGTTGCTGAATGCTTTGACGTTCTCACCACCGTGGGGAACTATTCTAATGGTCGGATGACAATGTCGAGCCTTCAGCTGGAGTTCAAGTATAATTCCGGCTGTATGATTGCATTTTCCGGAAGGATTGTGAGACATGCAGTTAATGATGTGGAAGGGGATCGGATTGCTTGGGCATGGTATATGAGGGATTCTGTCCACATTTATGCCGGGGTTCCATCATGTGGATGGGCTAGTGTGCATAGTCCATACAGTGTGTGAAAGATCAAAGAAAGAGAAAGCGTTGTTAGCCATATACATTCCAACAAATGAATGCCATGTACCAATTGGAGCATAAACATGTCAGGAGCTCAACGTTCTGTGAGCTGGTTATCCAGACCTCAATACTCGATTTTTGGGAGGCAAGCCTCGGTATTTAATAATTGGAACTCAGGACTTGACATATGGGAGTCCCGAGTGCCGGGGTATCGAGTCCCGAAACCCAGTACTCGGCACTCAATGTGAGACGATGTATAAACATGTTTGAATCAACATTTTGTATCTCCGTACACATTTTACAGAACCCCGACACCCGTAATTGTAGACAGCGGGGGTTCGGGGCTCGTGACTCGGAACTCAATACTTCGTTCTGAATACCGAGTCCTGAGCTCCGACGTTTGGGGTTGGGGTTCGTAACTCGGAGCTCGATACTGTCCTGAATATTGAGTCCCGGACGCCCGAGTCCCGAGCTCCGAAGTTCGGGGTTCGGGGTTCGTAACTCGGAGCTCGATACTTTGTCCTGAATAGATGTACGCTGACATGCTAGAGAAATTGAAGAGAGCCAATGGAGTGTAGTCCCATTCAGTCTTCATTGTATGCAGGTTGTAAAATATTATAGGCATTCAAGAATTTCACGTCCCGACTCCCAAATACAAAGTATCGAGCTCCGAGTCCCAAGTACTGAGTCCTGAGCTCCGAAGTTTGGGGTTCGGAGCTCGTAACTCGGAGTTCAATACTTTGACCTGGATATTGAGTCCCGGACGCCTGAGTCCCGAGCTCCAAAGTTCGGGGTTCGGTGTTCGGGGTTCGTAACTTGGAGCTTGATACTTTGTCCTGAATATCGAGTCCCGGACACCCGAGTCCCGAGTCCCGAAGTCCGGAGTTCGGGGTTTGTAACTCGGAGCTTGATACTTTGTCCTGAATATCGAGTCCCGGACACCCGAGTCCCGAGTCCCGAAGTCCGGAGTTCGGGGTTCGTAACTCGGAGCTTGATACTTTGTCCTGAATATCGAGTCCCGGACACCCGAGTCCCGAGTCCCGAAGTTCGGAGTTCGGGGTTCGTAACTCGGACCTTGATACTTTGTCCTGAATATCGAGTCCCGGACACCCGAGTCCCAACTTTCGGGTTTCGGGGATTGGAGACCCAGAGCTTGGTATTCAGAACAAACTACCGAATCCCGAATCCCGAAATTCGGAACTCGGGACTCCGGTGTCCGGGACTCGATATTCAGGTCAAAGTATCGAGCTTCGAGTTACGAACTTCGGAACTCGGGACTCGGGTGTCCGGGACTTGATATTCAGGACAAAGTATCGAGCTCCGAGTTACGAGCGCCGAACCCCGAACCCCGAATTTCGGAGCTCGGGACTCGGTACTTGGGACTCAGAGCTCGATACTTTGTATTTGGGAGTTGGGACGCGAAATTCTTGAATGCCTATAATATTTTACAACCTGCATACAATGAAGACTGAATGGGACTACACTCCATTGGCTCTCTTCAATTTCTCTAGCATGTCAGTGTACATCTTCACCTCAGCCATCTTGTCTTGGATGCCCTCATCTTGCTCCTCCAGCAATGATTCCATACGTGATTTCATCCACCTCAGTCCCGTCGGTGGTGCATTCAAAGGGTTTTTCAACTTCTCTGGAAGAACCAAAGTATCATCCTCAACACCATGCTACAACAGATAAGTAATCAATCAAGGTAATTGAGTCAACATCTTACCGCCCAACACTGGTGGTGAGAGATGCAGGAAGCCATTACAACATCCCAATGCCATGGTTCATCCGGGATTCTCATGTTTCCCATCCACCATGGACATACATATTGGGAAACAATCCGAGATGCATGTCCCGGACATGCCTCATCAGCAAATGCACGGAGGTGGGATGAGAAGACGTCGTCCGGAACCGTGTTCCAGGTCAGCATGGGATACAACTTAAGGATATGAGCGACAGGGACCGGAACAACTGACACGATATTGTGTGCAGCGGAGTACTGCAGGACTGGTGTGACAAAAGTCTGCTCACATGCTTAGCATCGACCAACACAGTCATCAGGGCAGGGATAACATACATTCATCTCCCATTTCAGCCCGGCCTTAAAATATTCGACCTGGTCAGAAGATAGAACACTGTTGGCAGCTTCTGTCTGATATTGAGAGATGCATGCCCGGACGCGCGATGCAGCCATTGCCAATGTGCAGGAAATAGTTGCAAGGCTCAGCTTCAGGGGTTGGTAATGATTTTCAGGATTTGGAGTGCCAGAAGTGGATGCAGGAGTTGCAGACATGACTAATACAGGAGTATGACGCTGGCAATGCAAGTGAAAGATGGTGAAGATGTGAAGATCAGCATCACTGATGGATGGATAAGAAATTCAAACTCCGACATGGGCTGACCCGGACAATTCCTGGGACTCAAGTATGTGTGTGGAAACAGGGAATTCATGAGCAAACAACATTCATTCATCTCCAGCCTCTATCAACACATTCTGTACGTCTTGAAATGCTGCCTGCGCATCCTGTGCGAGCAATGAATACATTTGGGATTGCCTTCCGGAGTAGCATGCATGACCCGGAAGGCGTTTATCCAATGATTCCTGCATTCGATCGCCCCATTGGGTTGCTTTCCACAAAAAAAAGTTGTGTGTCCAATCCATCTCCAATTTGACCAATATAAGTTCTTCCCTCCATCGATCCCGTAGTGCCTTTGCCCGCAGCCAATGAACTCGGTAAACTTGGCATGGGTCCTGTCAGGTAACCGCAGGATATGACAAGCAAGAACAAACTCACATTCCTCATTCCATGATTGATCCGGACCCCCGAGGTCGACTTCAACGGACCAAAACCAAGCCAGTGATTCATTTCGTTGACCTCGGGCATTTGGGTCGCCCACCGCGGTGCTGATTTTGAGTTGCTCGCGAAGCAGGGGTTTGTATTTCTGAAGCTGTTCTTGCCCCGGCTCAAGTTTCATCATTTGTTTCCTGGTCTTTGTATATATACTGGCATGGAGGGAGACTGCCTGCTGCACCGACGTCACCTGGGACCAAGCCCGAGTTTTCAGGGCTTGGGATTTGGCCTGCCTAACAGTTGTTCGAACAGGATGGCCTTGTTGCACAGGTGAATACGGAGATTGTGAAGGGCATCATTGGCCTGCCCTTCACGAAGTGACATCTCCAGGGGAATAAGATCCTCTGCCATGCATCGTCTGCATCGGTCAACCCCAAGGTTTGATGGCAATGGATTACAG
>JABBWD010000151.1:0-47738 GCA_016628565.1 Suillus placidus
GGATGCAAGGAAACTTTGTGGCGAACTTTTTGAATATCCTCGACTCGGTTGGAGCGAACGGCAAGGCGGACAAGTATAAATGTGGAGTGCTGTGTACAATGGTGGCCCCAAAAGTTCGAACAAAACGCTGGAGGTCCCTGGCAGCATCACCGATCTGCATATACTCAGCACGATCCTTCGACTACCCCACTACCCGTCAGAATCGGTGGTCCGAACTGAGAGCTAAAACGCACCGCAACCCAATTCGACATAGATGAAAGAGTATCGCTTGAACCACTGACGCACCTCATGAGAGCCAGTGCTTCTAGCCACCAAAGGAGACGTTCTGCATCCAAAAAAGCTTCAACTTCCCTAGCAAGTGATGCTTCGAAGGATGTAGCGCCCAAATGAGTACCAAAGAATCGACACGAGTATGAAAGCTCAGCCGGAATGGATTCCTTTACTCGTTTCTCCAAGTCAGGGATGGAAGAGTTGGGCAAGTACGAATTCTCCAAGGAGCAGATGTTGAAGCGAAGTCCATGTTCCATGACTCGAAGCGAGGCAAAGGCAAGGTCGCTCTGTACTGATGACGTATCAACGAAGAAGTCATGGCTCCGCGATGCGTCTGTGAGGAAGTCATAGAAGGACGCATGAAGAGGACGGATGGGTATTTGGGAATCTGTGGTCCCATTAAGAAGCGAGCCTAGCGACCCAATGACCTGTTGCACGTCATAACGGTCATCCACGCATGGAAAATACAGTCGCATCGCGGTTAACGCAGCCATGGGAAGCGGTTCTAATGATGCAAGGATTTGCGCCATCACAGAGCGAAACACGGGGATCGTTTCCTCGCGTTCGTCCTTTGGCATGCTGTCGCCCAAGATGCGTCTATACATATCATCCAATAGACGTGTTCCTTTTGCGGATGTTCTAGCAACCACGGCTTCGAAACGGTTCATCGGATTTAGCCGTACCGTGTCGGTACCCTTGATATATTCGCAGGTAAGACGAGCCCATTCAAACAGGCCATCGGATTTCAGGGCGAGTGTCTTGAAGTGCGCATCATTGAAGATGTTACGCAAATCTTTCAGTCTGTCGGATATATAAACCTGTATGTCATGTTCTGTGGACGCAGACGAGATGTCATCCAGGGAGACATGACGAACATGCGGTGCGGTGTGCAGATTGTTGTGGATGTCTTCGAGTGGACGGGAAGTGACAAGAAAGCGGAAGTTTTCTGGGAGTTCGGCTAGTTGTGAGGGAGAAGTGTTCAGCTTGCCAGCAAGTAGACGAAGAATCTGTTCCCGAGAGTCTGCTTCACCACTCTCGTCTAGTGCATCGATAATAATCAGCACGGGTAGAGCAACGTCTTTCGGGGTCATGCTGGTGGGTCCTACTATTAACTCCTGCCACTGTCTTGCAATGTCTGTGGTGTGCCTGAGCTCGTTGTGATCATGAACTGCGTGCGCCAACGCTCGCCGCATGGTAGGATTGCAATCAGCCAGGTCGCGCGCGATGGTCGTGAATATTTTCTCGTGGCGACGGTCCGCTCCACGTGTGCGATCGAAGCAAAAGCAGGCTCCCAAACCCCCCTGCTCATTAGACCAGTTGGCTATGGTATGAGCAATGGCCGATTTGCCCTTCCCTGCAGTACCAGATAACCATAAGACACGCTGCACGTCCTTTCCCGTGCTACAGATCCAAAACTTGATCTCGGATAGAACGTCGTCCCGAGTACCCGGGAGACAACGCTTAGAGGTGTTCAGACCAGCACCAGCCGCGTACTCCATGCCGGTAAAGTCCAGATCGTCGCCTAGACCATACATTGAACGTCAGTGTAGGTTCAAAGTGAATTTGATGACAATTCTTACTCATATGGTGGACCATTACAACGGTGTCACAAGCCGCTCGGTCTCGGAATTGCTGCATGAGACTGTCGAGAACATTACTGTAGCTCTGAACTGTGGCGTCTGTTTCGTCGAAAACATGCTTGCCAAGTCTTATCCCTGTGCAAAGAGACAACAGTGAGTGTCAGGAGACGAAGCAGTGGGATCGACTTACAGGCACTCTTTGTCTCAGAGTAATGGCTGATAAAATCCGCGCACTCCAGCGTCTGTTTCGCTATATTTCCATATATCGCTAGCATGGATTCAATCTTAGCCAATTCCTCCTCTTCCATGATGAAAGCATAGACGTCTGAGATCTTCGTGAGGAAACCACGAACAGCATCATCGCGGTTTGCTTGATCGAGAATCATCTTCGGCCAGATATTCTTAATAACTTGCGAAGGCAAGAATTGGGAACTAACTCACTTTGGACGCGCAGGTGAATACACTCAACGCCACCTTTGCATACGGATGAACCTACCCACGAAGATCAGTCAGGCACAAAATAGAGAGATAGACGCCCGTACATCTGCAAGCCCGGTAGCGATAGAGTTAAACACCTTCAATGGTCCGAGAATTGTAGAGAACATATCGATCGTATCGGAAACAGATTGTAAGTTGTCGGAAGCCAAAGCAGCATTTTCAACCATTCCTGAGACATGTCTGATGCCTTCAAAGCCTGCTTTGGCATTCGCGAGCGTTGCCTTGACAAGCTTCGGGTCAGGTTGTTCGGACTGATGACGAAACTTAGCACATGATCGAAAGAGAGATGAGAACATTGCGAACTGCAATAGTTGAACTTACCTTTGGAACACGTAAATTGGAAGACCGGTCAAGATTTTGTTCGGGAGTGGTAGTAGTGGGTGGTGGAAGATCCTGCGGTCGTTAGATCACATACGGGACGTATCAAGAGTTGTACATACCTGGCTGGTCTGCGGGTGGAGGGGATCCTGTTTGCTGGAACTTGTAGCTGTAGGTTCAGGGTTGGGAGCCTGTCGAGCGCTTCGAGCGACGCGGTTGGTCACCTTGCCAAATAACTTGTGAACCAACCGCGACAACCCTCTGCGAGATCCATTCCTAGAAGGCGGGAGAGATGACGGCTGTAATGATTAGAAACAATGCGTAGTTGTAAAAGCGAAAATTCATATACATACGTCACTGGTTGCCCTCCTGCTCCTCTCCTCTGCCAAATGAGGGTCTGAATGGCTTCGCTTCAGCGAGGAGTCCCAGCGCTTCTTCCGAGGATTATCCTTATTCATCGAGTTAATCAGAAGGACAGCTGAGTATGAGTCTCAAGAGGTTTCTTAGTAACGAGGAAGGTGATGGATGGTATATATAGGGCGGCTGCAGAACATGTGCTTGGAAGCGCCCACTATCGATTGGCTGGCCAAGTATATCGAGGCATGCTGGAACCAGGTTATTGATGCGGCTGAGGTGGGATAATCGGGCAAAAGGCCATCAGGAGACCTGCTATTGTTGGGTGTAAGCACTGGCGCATAGGTCCTCGCGAGTCAAAGACGTTGATTCACCACTACAGACTTTTACATAGTGCAGTCGGTCACTCTGCCAGGTGCCTTTATTTGTGCACGTTTGACCCAGACGCGCCAACGTCGAGCTTTGGTCGAGCTTGTCGACCATCTTGATTATCGTCAAGTTGATATTGCCTATTCACCGCATTCCATGTCAGTGCGAGCATCTCCAAGGCCAAAGGGGCTGCCTTAATGAGTGGTCACACAGTACACTCTCCTCATTGTTCAATCAAGTGACTATGTACTAACTATTCATTGGCAGGCATCGTTTCCCCGAGTTTCCAACTTCCTTCTCGACTCATCCAGCTGCACATCCCTGCCATGACGTGCCTTAGCTTACCACCACGAACAGCAGTGCACGAGCTACATTAAATCCAACAACGTCGCAGGCTTCATCCAATATGGGCATCTGACCAACATCTGACCGAGGCCATGGCGATTTTCTCAAGACATACCCGAATTATCTGGGCGCTCGAATCAAGTTGTTCAGAATCTCGTTTGATCTGGCTGGGAAGAACACGGAGGCCGCGCGTTTTGCTGTGGGTCTCGTGGAGCTGGTCAGCTTGATTTGGTGTACGTTTCGAGTTCTCCTCATCGAATTTTCCCCACCCATAAATATATCAAATCTCTGTGATGCGTCTTCGATGTCCATCTAGCCTGGTTGGCTGTTCCGCCACTCATGCGTTTGGGGTAATGCAACATGCCTGCAATTCTTGGACCTGAAGGCGTACCGACCGCACTACAGATGCAAAGGCAATCTTCATGTATAGATCCATCCCTACGCTAGTGGCTCATTGAGGATCTTAATTTCCGCGTCAAAGACCCAGGTACTCCTCTTTCTGTAGCCTCGGTCAAAAAATTCACGTTCCCCAGCCTTTCTCATTCCACTAGCCATCCACTTCTCCCAGGCAACACGATGGTGATCCCTGATGCGTTTGAGACCATCTTCGTCGCGCCTTAGATGCATATACACAGTATCGATACGAAGTACAATGTACAATATACATGTTCATGACATTCCTCTGCTCAAACCCAATGTGATCCTCCATTCACCGAAAAAGCACCAAAGTGCGTGGAGCATCTTCCTTCGCCCGACCCAACCATGATGATCACAACTTAGTTTCGTCATTTCGCCCCACCACGGACAATGCTGACGAATTTCTCTCGCCCGTCATTCACTTGAGTCATATCCAATAATACTACTGGAAGTTTTGGAACTGACTCCATGCCGGGGGCGCCCATTGGGGCAGCAATGCCCACAACTTTCGTCACCGATTTCTTGCAAATCGGGCATCGAGTGCAGGAACCGTACGATGCGCACTCCGAGCAAACGGCGTGGTTGCAAGGACGAATGCTACAAAATAAGCCAGTAAGCGATCACTTCATCCATGCGAGGGAAAATGAGGTCTGTTATCTAGTACTTACACGCAGCCCAACATATTGTTTTGGCATTTGCATTTCTGCAAAGGGACATTTGCGCCGGGCTCGTATGTGACGCCTGTCCCCCCACCCACCATCCAATCCAACGTAGAAACAGTCTTGATCATCTTAAATGCGTCATATCCGTGGATGTCGGTTGGTACTTCATTGAAGATGTCGAAGAAGGGAAGACCTGCTGCCGCATACACTTTCACGTCAACCGGGGTTGGGGGTGCCATCATCTTGGTGATATGTTCGAAGTGGGCCGCATTCAGGACTTGTACGTTGAATACCTTTGCCCTCTCGACGTCCCAGATACGTGGGTTGTTGTGGTCTTCGTTGATGGCCTGCTTGATCATCCCGCCAGCGCCAAAACTCATCGCTGGCATCAATTCCCCGCCCCCTCTCAGTCTCAGAACTAAATAGATAATCGACTCCTCTTGAATATTGTAGTCCGAAAGAGTGTGGCCATCTTCAAGTTCTATACCAATGTAAGTGGTTGTAGGTGGGGATAGTATGTTCAGGTTGGTCATCGTCATTTCGGAGCCAAGGGAGAGTCCAAGTTCGTGAGGTGTGCAATAGATATCTGCTCCCTCGAAATGCACAGAAGTTTCGTACGCCGGTACGACTTCGAATTGTATCCCGCCCGTTGTCTCTGACCCGGTGATCTAGATCTTTCTTAGATAACACTAATTCTGCAGACCCAAAAATTTAAATTTACCTGATACTCGATCGAATAACCCGATCCAAAAGGAACGGCAACAAACTGCTTAACTATACCCGGACCAGTTGCAATGCCATCTACCCATAGCTGTTCAGGTACGATGATGTAGTCCTGCTTCTTTTCAACGCCATTTTGCCGTTTAAGCAGAGTAGCCATGTTCGGAATCATAGGCTCGCCAGTAATCCCATTGACGCCACCAACATATATCCGAATCGCGAATTTTTTGTTGCTCTTGAACTGCAACCACATTGCCTCCCGTTCTATAGCCCGCAGTGATGTATGTGTGATAAAGTCTCAACCAAGAACCAAACTTACGGTACATTGCAAAGAACAAACCACCCTTCTCTGCCATATCTTGTGGCAAGACATGAGAAAATTCCGCAACATTATAGAGTGGGAAGGCCCCAAGTCCTGGTGGAAGATTATTTGGCTTCTCGGTTTCAGGTACACGGACTGTGCGCCGGAAAAAAATTTCAAGGGAACCGCAATCGATGGAGAGGCGGTCAGCACCGCATTCATTGCCATGGCGTGGAAGTTTGGCGCTTAGGGGCTCGCGGGGTAGGCAATGGTTGAAGAAGGAAATGAGCGGCTCATCCTCATTTATTTGGAAGTCATTTGGACCATACAGCGATTTTCCAGAGGTCAACTTGACACGAGAATCCCTCGACATAGTAGGGATGGGCATATTGTGTGTTCACGGTGTATTCCAGTACGTACCGTGAACCGATCGAATGTCAGTCACCGCTGAGAATCAACGGGGTTTTAATTTGTAAACTCCGCACAAGTGTGTTTCTGACGAAGGAAGATACAGTAGATATGCTCATAATGCATAAATAAATAAAATAAAAACAAATCACTAGAAAATCATTCTTGGGTGCAAAAAATTATACATTAACAGCAATATATGGATCAGCTTCATTTCTACAGGTGCGTGGCTTGGTGCATCTCGAAAAGATTGGATCCTGAATTGTTATAATTTTTTATGCATTATGCATTATGAGCATGTCTACTGTAATAATACCACTACACTCTCAATTCAGCGCGTCGATGCTGGAGATCAATACCAGAGTTTGGTGAACAACTCGTTGTCCTGTGAGTTGGCTGTCTGCCTTGTGTAACATGTCTGACCCATGTGTAGCGTGGTTCGAGCCTCGAGGAACTTCATGTAGAACTACAAGAAGACCAGTGGAGGAGTGGTTGGTATGCGTGGATAGGCCCAGCGAAACGTATGTTGTGATATTGTTGATCTTCAAGCTGACGACCATCGGGGTTGCAATACTTTGATCATCCACATCTCGTGCTTTCAAGTGAACATAGCACCAATTGTTTGATAAGTTCAGTACACTTGGTACTATGTTCAGTTGGAGGTTCCCCGCTGCTCAAGTACAGTGCAACTCAACTCGGCGATCGACCATATACGATGACAGTTCTGCCACGACAGAACCTCAGTGAATGACTTTGTGTGCGTGCATTGAGTCTGGCTGGAAGTAAGAATCTAGGTATATTCTATAGTTCGTGTTACCTTTTTATCATTCTTGTGATAATCTCTTGTGATAAACAATCAGGAATCTTCATGGAGCCAAGCACGTTGTGCGACTCACGAGGCGAATGTTAGAGGCAGGGCTCCTCCAAGCCAGCTTCGCATTTCACCCGCTCGTCATGGATCCTACTGCCTAATTGGGAGAAGATTTGGGCGTGCGGGTCATGCGCCAGATGAAGGGTGTTATGAAGCTGACGAGGGATGTTATGAGATGAACGGTATTGAACGTAGGTGCATGATCGCGATACCCAATGGACAGCGTCAGATCTTGATTCCTGTGCACCATCTCGGTTCCAAATCTTCGAACTGACAAAAAGGCAGGCTGTGATGATATAAAACCAACAGAGGCCGGTATCCAAGGAGTTCCTTGCCAAGTCAATACGTGATAGACCCGGCGAGAATACACGGCGAGTAGGGAAATGATCCCTAGATTAGTCTTCGCGGGTGGGTGCACTTCCAGGACATTTTGACAACCACTTGCGAGGTCTTGAGGGGCGGTCGCTCGCTACGAACAAGTCGAGTGTATGAACTGACAGAGAGCGACCTAGCAATACTAGGCTTCATCTCCCGAACCTGCGTCTCCGTAAAAGTCACCTTCGAGGCTTTTTGTGTGACAAGTGATTGCGCAGGCTACACAATGACGCGTCACACCAAGAACCTCGGCTTTGCAGACCGCATACGTAGCGAGGAGCACTCTTACAGTATAGATCTCTCAACGCGTACGCATTTCGTTTTGACAATTTCACAATGTACATGCAAGTGACATCGGAGAGATCATATCATATCTAAAGAAGTATCACCAGATGAACACCCTCGACTGCCAACAAAGACTCACCTAACATTCTACATCTTCGCCTTTGTGTTCTCTGAACCATTCACAATCTCATCCAGGATCTCGACGAGTGCCTCTCCGAATTCGTCTGGTTTCTCTTGCGGAATCTAACGGGTTTTGGGGAGATGATATCTTACAACCCACTTTGACAAGAAAATAAGACGGAGCCACGTACCAAATGTCCCGCCCCCTTAATAGTCCGCTGAGACACTACCCTATGTTCCGCAGCGTCTAGAATTTCTTTCCTCGCCGCTTTGGATCTACATAAATCCCGTCATGCGACTGTCAACAACGAGAGAAAAAGAAAAGAAAAGAACGCACATAAATTCCTCAAAATCAGCCCAAACGATATGAACCCCCCTCCCAGCCTCCTCCACCGCCCTACACGCACGTCCGAGAGACTCGGGCTCCACCGTATGCGACAAGCACGCATACAACGGGCTCTCCTCATCTTTTCTCAGCGTAGGCGTAACATAACTCTTCTTCTTCCCCGTACCAAGGTCCGACTCATTCGCCTCTTCAAATCCATACCTCACATAACCGTTCAAAACCCTCTTATCCCACTTCCTCCAAACGCCTTTCCCACCCACCAACCACCTCGTCAATGCTTCCCTATCCGTCCAGCGATCGCGTTTAGCCAACGACCCTCGGACGTTTGCGGCTCCATGGATAGAGCGAGGGTCAGTAGGAGTAAGAGAAGGGAACATCAATGTGGGTTCGACCATTATCAGAGCAAAGGGCGTAAGAGAAGGGGGCATGGATGTGAGCGCAAATATCCAAAGCGTGCAACTCCCTGAATGAGCGATTCCTACTACTGTGCTGGATTCGAGCGAGGGAGAGGAGAGGAAGGCTTGGAGGTAGAGCGCAATATCTTTTGTTGCTTGAGGTGATGTTATTAATAGTAGTAATACATATACGAGGAGGAAGAACGTACTGCACATCGCCTTCCCAGCTGCCTTGCGCGCATCAAGCACGGGACGGTTGAGAAGTGCCGTTTGACCATGGTTGGGGAGGTCAGGCACCCATATATCTCGGATCATAGCGCGAGCTTGGGCGTGCAATAGCAGGCGAGCGATAGTAGGGTCGTACTGTTCCTTATCTGAAGCACATTTTGGGTCAGGACGCGAGATACGGATGGAAGAACTCACGACTAGCAAGTCCGTGCGTGAACACAAGTGTGAGACCGTCTTTGACGCAGGAGACGGGGTAGTACAGTGTGGAACACTTCAGTTCGACTGGGTCTGAGCCTAGAGTTGTGTGTAATGAGAGGACGCGCCTCTCAGGCGCCGGAAGCTGGGACATTTTGACTCCAGTGTTAAACCAAAATCAACCTATAGGTCGTTTATTGGAAGACGACAACTTCCTCGCCTTGTAAGACACAAACTGCCAATAGAGGAACCAAGGACAGCGCTACTAGTAGCGCCAACTAAGCAACTTACACGCATCCCCAAGTTGCAACCATGTTAGCAACGAAGTTCCGGTTACTTCGGCGAGTCGCATCTCTCGTGGAAATCCGATGGGCGTTGCCGGTGGCCGTTGTTGTCCGACATCAGATCTTCAGACCTACATAAGTAGCCATTGGACATCTGAAGCTTCAAGATTCGGATGCGGCTGAGAGGATGAACTCACGGCAATCATCGATCAAGAAGGAACGACTGTCTTACTTCTATATCCAGGACTGGCTACTAGGGGATCCAGGAGACTACACATAGCGCAAGAAAAAGACGAGTCGACTGAACCGTCTATGTCTACCTCGCATTACCTTCGCCTTCAATCCAACGGGTTCAAGCTGGACAGTTAATCGAAAGCAGTTTCCTTTGCGTCCGACTTATGCGACGACGTTCAACGGAAGTCAAGGGTTGACGTTGGAGAAAACGGTGCTCGACTTGCGCACTCATTCTTTTGCGCACGGACAACTGTACACTGCACTCTCAAGGGTGCGAGGTCGTAGAGACATTCGAGCGCTTTTTCAAGAAGGAGAGCCGCTAATAGACAACAGCTGTGGTTGTAAATTATCTCAATGCGCGACCGTGCGAAGTTGAACGCTACTGAAGTCTTAGACATATGTTGGGATGGGTCAATGCGCGACCGTCCGGAGGTGAACGGGGCGCTTGTTTCAAATAATGATGCAAATGTCTCGCTGTCTCAGCCTGTCTGGTGCAAATACGACGCCCATAACGATATTCCCATGGCGGCCCTTGAACGGGACGGGCGCTTTTTTGAGCTCTATCTTGTTTGTTGCAGACCAGAATGCTTCCATTCTCTCCTCCGCTCACAATCCAACGCCCATTAGGGGACGCTGCAACCCTCAAGACTGCGGTGTCGTGTCCCAATAAGGGCTTCCCCATTTGTTTTCCCGTGTCCCGATCCCACATCAAAAGGCTCTTGCCACGGGAGCCAGTGACGAGGAGACGAGTCCCACGGATGAAAGCTACGCCCTCTATCCAGTTTTCATGACCCTTGAGCGTCATTTTGACATGAGGTGGTTCCTTTCGAGTTGGCGCTTTGGACGATGCTTCGTCTGTGGTGGCCGCCATTGAATCTCGTTCGATATCTCGGTCAGAAGGAGCGTTGAGTGCGGGAGCAGACATTGATGTGAGTGATGGTCGAGTCGGATATCCTACAGGATATTATCGCTGAATCTACATACCTTGCTGCAGACACGTGGCGTCCTGCATACAGGTTGCGCGTTGGACGTTAGACAATTTCTAGCGCTTCTTTCAGGAAGTTTCCGTAGTGGGGGCACCATGACCGCTTTTACTGCGCTTCCAAATGTTGTTTCTCTGCCAGTCATTGATTCATCAGTCGACCCGAGATCTCTTCTGGCACCGTTCTTGTACTGCTAGGTGACCACATGGATGCAACGAATCAATGGGCCCATATTGTGTGACTGTGGTACTATTACAACCTCAGGGAAACCACCTTCTTGTTCCCGCGGGTATCATTTAGTCTCTAATTAGAGTCTGGCAACTACCCTCTCAATACGCTCGATGACAAGGCTTATTGATTCCGCTTATAAGATTTCATGCGAAGAATCGAACCCCAACGAATTTGAACATTCAAAATGGACATGACGTCTTTGATGACATCTCTTTCAAGTGTGTCAGTCGGCGTTGAAGGCAAGAGGCTGACTTTTGGTCGCGAGACCACTTCGAACGATCCCCCGTGGTTTTATTACAACGAGGAATGTTATCACGACAGCTTACAGCATCCGCTTCTGTTCGACGCTTGTCTGCAGTTCCAGTCCTCCTCCGCCCTTGCCGGCGACATTCACAACGCAGTCCACTGGCACTTCGCTACGTGTCATGGTTTCATATTCCTCATTGATGCACATTTTACGGTGAGTACTGAATGAGTACTATATCCGAGACTACGGTACCTCCTGGCTGACTCCGCTAGAAAAAACCACCGTTGAACATCCCACCGCCTCGCTCGCTCCATCTTTGTCGTTTAGCTTCATTGCAATTACAGGTAATTCGTCCATAGTACATATGTGAAGCACATGCCATGACATATCTCAGGTTAATATTTGAGCGGTACCACAATTTGTGCGTCAACACGTCGCTGCATATATATTATTGGAAGGCTGTATACAAAATAGAAAACTGAGATGACTATGTACGGTTCGCGAATCTTCCTCCTCTCCAATCTAATATAGATATCGGAAATTATCAGGAAAAGATGAGCCGAGGCAAGACACTGAGGGGCAACAGCTATCAAACAAGCGAGCAAGAAACTAACAAAGAAGAGAAGCCGATACGAAACATGTAAGTACTAGTGAACCAGAAAAGACGAAACTAAGTCAAAAGTCAGCAGAACTCATGATATAAATATGTTCGGCGATGGTTTGTGGTTAAGCAGGAAGTACATAACCCGCGACGCCCTCCATGGTATAACCAAGCTGAGCAACAGCGTTGTTCGCCTCCGATGCGGATGTGGTGTAAAAGTGGTCGGTGCCAGCGGAGCTGTAGAGACGGTAGAGGGCAATGCTTCCGCATATGTTGGTGTCATACACATATGCGGCAATCTCCTCATAATTGTAACCGTTGGCAGCTGCATTCTGCACCTCAGGATATGAAGTGGTGTAAAGATGGTCGATGACTTGGGGATTGTACATGCGATAGAGCGGGATAGTGGAGGGTCCTTGGTTGGGAAAGACGTTTGCGGCAACTCCCTCGCTGTTGTATCCAAGATTGGTGATGGCGTTGTTCATCTCGGAGACATCAGTGGTATAAAAGTGATCCACATATGTTGGCTGGTAAGCTCTCAGAAAACCGACTGCAAGTCCTGGGTCGCAGCACCCTGCCGGAAGGCCATCTCTGACCTGTTGCGAATTAGGACGTTGACGTCGAACGGTCATAATTCGAACATACCTCAATATTCGCAGGGCGAGCTGAGGGAAAGGCTTTTGTAAAAGCGACAAATAGAGCGAAGGAAAAGATTGAGGCTTTCATTGTGGTTAAGCTGAACAGAAACTGGAGACAAATGCAACGTATTTATACTCAAAAATGATTAATGAGACTTGAGGTAATAGTAGTCCACTGACTCGTCTAAGGCTCAGTGAATTCAACAGGTGACCGGGTAAGTAGAAGCGGCCATATGCAACTTGGACAGGGAACGTTGGGCGCTAGCATTGAGCGCTCAGGAGGTCATACTTATAATTGGATGGAAACGTTGACCGCAAGCGCTGAGATATGTGTAGTGTGTTGAACATCGCATTGAACGCTCGCCGCTCAATGCCATAGTTATGATTGGATGGGAAATGTTGAGCGCTAGTAGTAATAGCGCTAAAATATGTAGTAAACTATAATGTCGCTTTGAGAGAAGGCCATATAAGTACAACGATCATCATGATCCGCGTACTCGTCATGTGCGTGGGAGTATGTGGAAAAACCTGAGTAGACAACTAGTACGATCAGAGTCATCATCTACAACCCATCCGTTGCAGCGGAATTGGGTGGGCGGGCGCAACAAGATTGACTCTACAATCGAAGCTCAGCACGATGGCGGTTCAGAACGTTCATGCTCCGCCTTCTCTCCAGGTCACGAGTCACCGTTTTCAGCCCTCGTACCTGGGCACAGTGCCATGTGTGCACTCCCCCTTACAAGGCGCTCAATAATTAGGTACATTGTGATGAAGAAGTTCCGGCCCAGCTTAAAGCTTTAGTCAGGCCGAGTCTAGTTGCTTGACCATGGCTTTAATGGCCTCAGTAGGTTTCAATTTTGCGAAGCCTAAGCGCTAAGCCGCTGGCCCAAGCCAGCGGCTTACAGTGTATTGCAAATGACTTTAGAGATACACGAGAATTTCTTTGTGAGTGTTTGTAAAATAATTCATAATAGCCATTAATGAAATGCATAATTTTTGTTCAGCCTGATCGATATCAACGGTTCGAAAGTACACTATTGCCTCCTTCGCCTCCTGCAGGCTGTACTAGGAGCGCTGCATCAATCACCCTGACACTTGTATAGTTCTAATTGGATGGGAACGTCGAGCGCTAGCGCTGACATGTCGTAGCAGCGTTCGGCCGCGCCAGTCCCCGTGTGACGCTCGTACCTTGCAAAGCAGAAAAACATTTAGGCGATCGGAGGATAGAATGTTTGAGGCCTGGTAACTCGCAGTTGCCGAGGTTATATGTTAGTTTTCTGTATGATCTGAAGAGACGCCCTCACTCGGCAATCACTCGAAGTGGTCCGAGGACTTATTTTCCTGTCCTCTTCCATACGCGAACCGTGTTGTCGCATGATGCACTTGCAAATATCTCGCGCTGTCTGGAAATACGACGCTCAGAATAGATATCCCATGGCCCTCGAACGAGACGGGCACTTTTTTGAGCTCTATCTTGTTTGTCGCAACTTCCCAGACCAAGATGTTTCCGTTCTCTCCTCCACTCACAATCCAACGCCCATTAGGGGACACTGCAACCCTCAAGACTGCGGTAATAAGGGCTCCCCCATAGTGCTGGTCAACAGCCCGAAGACCCCAAGAAACGGGCTGCATTAGCAACAGATTTGAAGGGAGTGTAAGTGAAGAAAAGGGACTAGTAGAGATATCTGCAGTGGTGGAGCTATCGCCCTCATGGCCGGTGATTGTCCTACTCGTCAAGCTGTGTTGTGTGCGTCCTTTAGAAAGTGCATTTTCAATCAGATGGCAAGGTCAGAGGATAAGCGACCGTCTGTCTTGCTATGTATGAGACGTAGGAGAGCAAGGAAGGAAGGTGGCTGAGGTACTTAACACAGTTAACACGAGGCAGCGCCTCGCAGCCACGAGGTTGGCAACTGACACCGTAGCTGTGCACAACACACAGGCTCAGCGCTCAAGCCTCATTCAAGCGCCCACGGCCCAATTGTACAAGACATGGGAAGGACGACGTGTCCCTTTCGTCATCAGTCCCTCTTCCGCCCCCCAATCTTGCATCCAGTCACGCGTGAACGGTGCCATCAGCTGCAAGGTAGGCGTTTACTGAGAATTCAAGTTACTACCGAGGAACAAACTCGGAAGCAGAGAAGGAAACAGGCGAAGCGAACCAGAGATGTTTTAATGAGTGACTCCCCACACAAACAACAACCCCAACGCGCTCCTTATCAGCACCAACACATCTAATATGGGGCCGCTAACATATGATACAGCTCCCACCCTCCGCTTTCTCAAGTCTTGCATCGAGTCGTGCATAGAGGGTGCCGTCAGGTGCGAGGTAGGGTGTGTTGCTTCAGGGAGGGGGTTGTTAGCGTTAGTTGGTGGAAAGAGCACACGAAAGATGGCGCAACGATGTAGATGGGAGGAACGGGGTAGATAAGGACATGAAGTAGATGAGAAGTGGGATGTACGAAATAAGATGATGGGTGACGTAGAACAATAGGGCAGCAGAGAAGTAAACGAGGACGAGGCCGGGCCAACCAAAACCAAAAAAAAAACACTCACTCCCACCCAAGATCATCGCTCACCACTCCAGTCAAGGCATTCGTATACTGAGTTCTTTCCTCGGACCACGTAGCTGGTTGTGGAGGTCTGCAGGGTTTCGGTGAGCTGGGGATGCGAGTGCGATGTTGTCAAATGAATGGTGGATGAATGGAAAAGACAAAAACATCAGCCCACGCAACACACCCCACAAGAACGAAACCCACCTAGGACAACCAACACCCCGCCCAAGCTCCAACACACCAAACACAGACCCATCCGACGTACGATGGGCAAGTCGATTCGGAGATTGAAGTGGTATGACGACGGGTGGCTTTACGTGCGTAGGGGAGGTAGGTACTGGTGTTGAGGGAAGAGTGGGCGAAGGCGATCCGGAGGAGACGTCTGATGTTGAGGACGATGGAGGACGAAAGACGTCGATGACGAGTCTTGCATCTACGAAAGTAGGCGGGCTATGCTCCATAAGGCTGAGTGCGACTTGCCAGGGTCCGCTCCCCGCATCACGAGTAGAAAGAGGGCCGCATGAAGGAGAAGGGGAGGGGGATGAGAAGAATGCGAGTGACCATATGCGTCCTACCAAAAGTGAGTTCGACGAGGATGGAAAAGAGAAAACGCTCACCTCGGGCAATGAACTCCACACCTACCAAACCAGCGACGCGCATTCGTTTTTGCCAGAGTCTGATTTTGATAGATGCACTAAAGGCAGCTTCTCCATCGACTTCGCGGACGTCGATGTCATCTGCGGATGTGCAGCCTAGAACGAGGGCGTCTAGATCTTGTGCGTCAGCCCAACAACACAGAAGATAAAACAACGTGCTCGCCTGCTCTGAGTGTAGTTAGAAACGGCAACTCTCCCCTGCGAAGCTTCCCAAACAAAAGCTGATCACCACTCGCAAGACAGGCAAGACGGATGTCTGCAACGCAGGGATTGGTGAGTGGACCTGCGTGTTGGAGCATATCTGGGAGGACGTGGGTATGGCGGTTGAGAATGGCCCAATATATGGGAGTGTGTCCATCAAAGGTGGGTTGTTGGAGGAGGGCGGAGAAGGATGAGGGAGATAGGGCAGATGCGCATGAGGCTAGGATTGGGGTAGCAGCGGAGTTATCAGTGGCCATGGTGGATGTGGCAACGAGATCGCGGATGAGAGAGATGACGGTCTGGCGTGTTTGTTTGGTGCGAGCATTTGGAAGGAGGGAGAGCCACGTTGAGGATGATGAACAAGCTATCGGACGGGTAGGTGTTGGCGATGGCGATGGACGAGGTTTCTCATCTATGACGGCGGAAACAGAGGCGATGGTATCGTAAGAGGGAGGCAAGTCGACGTCGTCGTCGATGTAATTGTCGAGCAAGACCATCTCGGCGCTACTCGACTCGTTGAGAAGAAACAAAGTTATATAGGCTGCGGGCTGCGCAACATAGGCGCTTAACTGCTGCGTTCTCGTGACTACGGCTGGCGTAATGCTCCGGCTCCCTGCCCATCAATCCATCAACCTGTCCCTGAGTAGGGCGCCGATGATAACTGTGTCCGGCTAGTCGCTAAAGATATACAACACGCAAACGAATTCGTCCTCCATGCATTCCACTGGAACTTCATGGGAGGTAGAGCAGTCGACAGCGTATGGATGTGCAAGGCTGTGGGCGTTGGTTCTGGCCTTGGTAGCTTGGCCAGGAAGTAACGAGCCGTCTCATAATAAAGCCACTCCGTAGTAGCCATACATCAACCAACACGCTAGCGTACGAGATCGCAATTCCATGCATAAAAACGAGTATGAACGAACTCGTTTCTATGCATAGAATTGCATTCTCGTAGATCCACAGTTAGGAACGTCTTGGACGAGCGTACGAGATAATGATTCCAGCGCCAAAACATAGGCAAAATCGCATCTCGTACAGCAAGAATAGGGCTAGTAGCAAGTCTCCTGACCGCGAGGTTCCGGCTATAGGTTCCAGTTGCTCATATACATGTCCCGGCCGTTGCCGTGGTGTCTACTCGTCCTTCTGCACCGTTCAGGTGTCGAGTCTTCTACACCGTTCAGTGTTGAGAATGGACAAGCTATTTGCATTAATATCGGACATCAAGACTGTCGCTAGACCCATCCTCTTGGTTATCAGCCGCAACTGAATACATCGCAGTTTTCAGCGTACCTCGCATACTTTGCCACAACGCGTCCATCGTACAGGACCTCAGTGACAGATTGAAGCTTACATTCTGCCTCGTAGTAGGTATACTCAGGCTACACCGTACGTCTTCCATACATATAGGCTCGAATCAGAAACTCGCTAGCCTTTTCCGGGTACTGTCGAGTTCAACATACACGGTTCGGCGATCACGAAGGCGAAGATGTACGGTGTTAGGTGAGCCTTGCCGTCGTTCCTTGGCTATCAAGGACGTTCGGCTGGTGATACGCCCATAGTAGTTTGATATTAAATTCGTCGAAATGAAATGACATCATCGACAACAAATCATACCAAGAGGCCTCTAAGACAACTTCAAAGTCCAAATTTGACCCGGCGTCGGGGTCTGTAGGTCGCTCTCCGCCTATTGATCAACTTGACTCGTGCATGGCGAGCAACCCCCTCAAGGCCTCACAACTGTCATCAACGCGTCCCGGAAGCGCACCCACTGACCTGCGAAAAAACCAAGCTAGGCTGGAGTCGCACCCTCGGCGTGCATCGTGAACGCATCCTTTGCAAAAATTCCGTTGCCTTGTGAAGACAGTCTCATGCATGGTCCATGGGTTCAGCGTAAAATTTATACAATCCTCTTCAATTATTTGCTTTGTCCACCGATGGTCTGTCACTCGTTCGCTTGAAAAAGCATGCGATCATTCATCCGGCACCTGCTTTTGTTGGTTCCTTTCACTCTGTCGATTCGATGATCTAAAATCGAGATCACGCTGCGGCTTACGGCTCATGAATCATACAGTCTCAATCACATGCATTGCATATACAAAGTCTATAGTAAGTGTACAGTACGAAGGAAACCCAATCGCGAGCAAATACATATATATACAAGTCAAGTCAATCAGAGCATCTATCATCATCTCCATAACACCCGGTCCCCCTCATCAGTCCGTCAAACCGCACGCCCAAACCTTGTCCCACGGGTACAGATACTGCCAAAAGAGCTCCCGACCACGCGTCACCTCGACGCAAACACCATCCGATTGGATACTCTTCTCTCCAGGACCGGTCACAGGAAACGGCGGTGTCACCCACGGGAAGGATTCAGGGTCCTGCCTGAACAAGGAAGCAGACACCGTGAGCCGCTCCACATGCACGACCAGTCCCTTTGCCTCAGCCATATACCTACGTATATCGTATATCGCATCCAGGTGCGGGTAGGCTACTGAAAAAGTTTCAAGGCTCTTCATACAAGCCCACGGAATGTCGCGCATCCACACTTCCAGCGCGTCTTCTGGGGACTTCTCACCCCTGCTGATATCGCGAAATTTGTCTCCATCTATCCCCATATCGACCAGGTAGGTGAGGCGGGGGATTGATGCAAGGAAACCCGATCCTTTCCGAATCTGCTCGAAGATCTCGTCGTCTGTGCAGTGACCCAGTATCGTCAGACTTTGGGTTTTCCCAGGAAAAGGGGAACTTTTGTGGTCGACATCGGGGTCTGCGCGGGAGGTCCACGCATCTTCCATGCACTGGACAACAACCTTTAAATGGCCGGAGTCAATCGCAAGTGCCGGTGCAGCGAGTAACACCGGAACCAGCACGCTCATGATCGGCTTGAGCTTAGAATCTTGTAAGATCTGTTCCGTGACATTATGGTCTCTAATCCACAGCCTCTGTACAACGGAGGTATAGTCGAAGAAAAGATCGCTTCCTTTCTTAGCGTACGCTTTCTGGATACGCAGAGCATTTGCGAACGCTTTCAAGCTGTGACTTTGGCGGAGCAAGATGGTGCGCAGCAATTCGGGGAGGACGGCGCGTCTCACAACTCGAGAGACGCGACATAGGGTGAGGGCGGTTGAATAGGGATTTTTATCGGCATATCTCTCTTTTTGGGTAAACGTCGGCTGGGCGATCTGGGCCACGTATTTGAGGATAAGGAGGGAAACCGCAGGAGGAAGGTCGCTAAATCGAACGCGAGTAGTAGGCTTCATGACGGAGGAGTGAGATGCCAAGCTGGTTAGAAGGAGCCCTGCCTTTAATACTCGCCTTGTCAATGGTGGCCTCACGTCCACAGCAATAGATGCACATTGTGTGTTGGACCATAAGTTGTGACCCGGTGGCCCAGAACAGAGTTATTGTTCATTCTAGGTCGCAGTGTGCTCTTGTCCTGTGTAAATTACGATTTATTAATCACCAAAGATCATCATAGCAATGGTGCGAATGTGGCACGAACAGTAGAATCAACCCTCCGACGAGACTCGATGACACGCATTCAGGTTTCGTCATGGCATAACTCTTATAGTGCATGGTTGATCACCGAGTTGCATTGTTCTCGGGCAAATTTGACTGTGCTTAAGCAACAGGTTGCAAGGATGCTACATAGGTAAAGTATAAGATAAAATATATTTCCAAGTCGATTGAGCACTTGCCGTATTTCCCAAACTGACCTCGTAGCACCCCGTCTAGATCTACGAGCCACATTGCCACATTGGTCAGCAAGCAGATATCTAAGCACCGGCAGACGCACTCAAAGCATACAAATTTCGGTGGTAAGCATTCCTGCGCAGGTGAGTCAGTGTATGAGCTGCACCTCTTGTTCGACTATGGGTGCTTAGTTGAGGTTGCATTGAGGTGCAGACGAATTTGAAGACTGGGTCGACAGTACTGGGTCGACACAGAAGACGATGTCATAGGATTTTTGAGCCTAAAGGAACAACGTGAGAGAGTGGTAAGTTAAGAACGAACTCAACCGTTATGGGGCGGAATCACGATTTTGTAGACCCAAGATAATCAGTCTTGGATTAGCATACGAGACAATGATTCCAGCGCGAAAACACCTGTAGCATACGTAGTAGCGACTGCAATCACTATCTCGTACAGTAATGTAGTCTCCTGGGCCTAATCTTCGGGGGAAAACATGTATCTACAGTATTTCTATCGTCCTGACGGTCATCAAGTCTCGAACAGAAGCCACATCTTTGACCTGTGCAATGATATCACGATCCGACGCGACCCTCTTGTATTCTCGGCCACGCTGCCGCGCTAGCAAAAATGCGCCAAAAGGCTGCCCAAGGTGAACAAGCAACCGCAATGCTCGCGATTCTAAATCATCCACCTCCTGTTTTACAAGAGAATGGCTAGGTGAGTCGTCTGACGGAGAAGAAGGCGGCGTCCAATAATCTCCCTCGCTCTCTGCATCGTCTAGCAGGTCTACAAAGTCTGGTAGCTCGAGGAGAGACCGATCCCATGGACGGACAAGCACGAATGTTTGTTGAGGGGGCCTTGTCCGCGAGAACTGAACAATCGGCTCTTTGGTGGTGATCAGCAGATCATGAAGCCCGTCTGCCTTGACTTCATATCGAGTCTCCTGGGATGGACTGTAGCTCAGACTGACTTCTGTGACACGGAATGCCATGCAAGGCAGATGCAGTCTGCAGTTCGCGAAACGAGCAGCGCTCGTGTTATCAAGCCGGTCGTAAAGTTTCGAAGCCAAATGCACAGCCACAGGATTTTTTCGCAGCGAAGAGATAGTTGTCTGAATCTGATCTTCAGACAAAGATGGAAGGGTGCGTGGAAGAGTGGCATAAGAGGTAATATGGGCTGGAAGACAACTATTGAAGTCAGATCTCGCCGTAGATTACAGGTAAGTGAACACCAAAGATACCAAACAATGAGTATGCGGTGTCTTCTTGTAATGTAGTGACGCGTGATGACGCCCATTGAAGTCTCTGTCGGGCGTCACTCATCCCTGGACGGAAGGAGATCGGGGCCTGTGCATCTATGCCTGTCGCACCCTCCAACTCCTTCATGATTGCAGGGGACTCTTTGTGGTTGGGAGTGCGATCGTCGAGATATAATGACCAATCCTTCTGATAAAAAATAACAACTTTCGGAGCGACGAATTCTTGAAAGGTCTGTAAAGGCTGCTATGAGTTCGACGGGGACCGTCAGTTGAAACGAGAGTAGGAACGGTCGTGTTATAAGGATAGAAGTTGAGCGAGGCGGATTACGTTTGAGCGACGGGACTTTCTGACGGACTGAGTGCGTGAATCGAGCGGGAGGGCAAAAAGAGACTGATTCTATCAATGTACATGAGCGTATTTTAACTCGTGAAAGCAAGGGTCCTTGCCGTTAGGCAGAACGGGAATTAAGTGAGACGGAGAGTGGTGGCGTTGAGCCTGAGCGGTTGACATAGGAATGAAATGGTAGGTACGAGAATGTTTTGAATAGGTGTTGGTAATGGGGGCGGTGCGTTGAGCACAACATAACGAAAGTTGCGTATGATTTTGACCGTTTTGAGCGCGGGTGGACGAGAGTGACGAAATATAACGAGAGAAGTAGTGTAGCTGGGCAGGGAACTGTGTAAACGAGGGTAGTTGACCGTGCTGGTCGTCGACAAAGGTGAGATAATGAGTGTTAAGAAAGGGGTATGTGTCCGTGCGACTCGGATGCGAAGTGTGATGCTTCTTCGCATCAGTGAGTCACGCGGACGACTAGACGTGCGTCCGTGCGTCTCGTTCTGAAGCTGTAGTCGGGGCGTAGAGGATATATGATCCTTACAGGTCCATCCTCGCTCGTTCCAAACACTCCTCGCCAGTGCACCAGGCTGGGATGAAGGAGGGACATCACATAGGTAGACGATGGTAAGTGCTGAGTGGCGGTACCAGACGAACATGGAGTTGACCGATTCTTGAAGCTCGGTATTGCTCTTCTTGTCAATGCAGCATGTGTCCATCCATGCCCAGCAATACCCATAATCACGAGCAATCTTGCAGAACGACTGCAGTTTCATGATGCCATCAAGTCCATTCAACTCGTACACGATTTTGTCCTGGATGTCGTGCAGCAGCACCTCCGTCTCTGCCCACCTGTGTGATAGCAGGACGCAGCGGAAGTACGTCGTCACTACGTCTTGGATGCGCTGCGTTCGGAGGTTCGAATCCTTCGTTGGAAATGAGACGAGTTCATTGTACTCTGGACTCATTTTGAAGGCATTTATTTGTGCCGTTCTATCGCACAAAAGACCTGTAGAGGTGTTGAGCAGACGAAGGGGGGCATTGTCCAGTTCAATCCAAACTGCTCTTCGAATAGCGTCTTCTGCTTCGGATGGACAGACATACTGTTGACGCAGATCTGCAGAACGAGATAGGCATTTCGAGACGATGCAGGAGTGTTCCATGGCTTACCTCGTATCTGCGCTTCGGGAGCATCGTCCAATTTAGACAACATGACTGTGAAGGCCTCGATTGCTTCGTCATGACGTTGTGCGCCACGCAATGCTGTATGTGCCAACTCGAATCCAACGTGAGACGAAGGATTGAGTTCGATGACCTATGCATCGCCGAAGTCAACATGGGCTACAAAAATGTAGACGCCATCGCACCATTTGCGCATCGAGAAGTGCTTCCATCCACAGCCTTTTCCCTAACTTTGCCTTGCTGCGACTTGCAAAGACAGCATCGGATGTAGAGTCTAGGTTAATCGCCGCCGAGTATAGGTCAATAGCCCTGTCATAATTGCTTGCAGCGAGGGCAGCATCTCCGTTGGTGAGACAGAGCGTGCTGCATTCTTCCGTGAAAGCTGAGTGAGTTGCAGGTGAGAATTGTAGCCTGCGCGACCTTATGAACTCCAGACTTGCCATTGGACCAGTCAAGGCAGTCAGCCTTGGTATGTTCGTCACTTAAAACCATCATGTACCGGTATGATTTCACGGCATCTTGAAAGTTACCTGCCCGAAGAAGTGCATCACACCGTTTCTGGTGTGCCTTTTGCCACAAGGACTTTAGGTCCCAGCCAAAGAACTGGACAAGACACTCAGTTATGAAAAGCATTATGTATGCATCATCTTAACGCACCACTACCAAGTCCTCGTACATAAAATGAATGTGTGATCTTGATGAGAAAGCGCTGGTGTTGACAGCAACAGTGAAATGATCAGCCGCTTCGTCGTGACGTGCACCATCCAAGGCCTTGATTCCGAGTTGAGCACGTAGATATGCCTAATGTGTGAGTTGCAAAGCTTAGTGTTGCTGGTCCAGCGTGGATGATACTTACTTGCACGACACGACACGCGAGAGTATCGGCATTCGGACAACCAACAGCGAGTTCTTTGAGCAGCAGGTTTGCCTCGTCATGTTGATCTGCATTGAAGAGCGCGATGGCCTGAAATATACAATGAAACAAAGAGTATGCGAGGCAATTGTAACATACCTTGATCAAGAGCAGAAAATGAATGTTTTCTGCATCTTGATTGGTGTACATGGATGCAACATCAAATGCTGCCCTCGCATCCTGAACATAGCCTTTTCCGCAGAGGGCGATGCCCTTGGAGATATAGCCTGTCAATGAGGGCTGAATGCTGATGGACTATGTCACCAACGAGTTAGCCTTTCATCAGGGGGTCATGATCAGCGTGTATATCTCGCCTTGACTGCATCCTGAAGGGCGTGCTCTCAGTCGTGTTTTCGGGTCATAACAAATGAGCGATGGGCGTAGGAAGCATGGTTGCTCGCATTGGTGCTGATATCTTGTGTGAGTAGTTCTTCGGCAGCAGATAAGTCTCCATTTATGCATGCAATGCGGGCTGTCGTGATGGCTAGGATCTGCACGAAACATGCTCGAATTGTGATATGTGAGTCAAGGACGAAAGCATGCCTTTGAATTAGTGCCCTCGGGAACTGCCCACTCTGAGATCATCTTATCACCACCTCCACTGAGGATGTGCTTGCCGTCCACGGAGAAAGTGACGCACAACGGTGCCGATGAGTGCTTAAAGATGGAAACAGTTCGTCGATCTGAGAGCCGCCAGAGATGGACATGGTTGTCCTGAGATGCGGAGGCGACGAGCGTGCCAGCAGGATTAACGGCAATGGCATTGATATACTCAGAGTGGCCCGTCCAAGGATCACCGACCTGCTGCCAGGTTAATGCATTCCATTCGCGTATGGTAGGATCAGAATTATCACCGCCTGTGAGAAGGCGTGTACCATTGGGCGTCCATGCGAGTGTGCAGTTGAATCTTGTGTGAGCCTTGAAGGATGCGACGCGTTCCCTGGTGTCTGCTTTATAAATTTGAATCTTGTCGCGTGTCGCGATGGCAAGAAATTCTCCAGATGGCGAATACCGAACGCAGTAGTCTGACATATCCACCACACTGGATTGGATTTCCTTGCAGCTGCCAGGTTTTGGTGTTCCATAGCTTTGTCGTGTTGTCATATGAACCAGTGGCCAGCACTGGTCCAGGAGAAAAATCTAGCGAGATCCAATTGGAGTGGGCTTTGAATTTGATGGGTCGGCCGACTCGGGTGAGTGATTCACCAGTTTCACCGTGCCAGACGATGACCTCTCCACTAAAATCACCACTTGCTATGAATTGCCCATCTTGTGATACCGCCAATCCCCACACGCTGCTGTGATGCCCCTCCATCTTCTTCAACAAAACACCTGTCTTCAAGTCCCACAGACGAAGTGTGTTGTCCTTCGAGCCCGTAATCATCCGTCGTTTATCGGGGAAAACTGCGACTGCCCTTATGAGTCCTTCATGGCCTTTGAACTCTCGCAGGGGTGTAGTGATTGGAATGGGCTGCGACATTTTACTGGAGGTCGATGGTGTTGGGGTGGACTTTGGAGGGATCGTGTGTCTTTCTCTAAGCTGTAGAGGTTCGTGTTTTGTGCATTTTGTGCTTCACTGCGTCAACCTGCCTCGTTTCCATAGACGCCCTGGACACGAGGCCTCCACACCTCCATCACTGTTGCAGCAAGGATGTACCCTATTGTCATACCCGCCATCCTGGACAGTATACCTTCCCAGTGTCTCAGTGCATACATCCGTCCGACTCTTGTCTTCACAGCTTCCAGAATTCATCCCATTGCATCAAATCGAGCAGTTGGTGCTTCCCAGCGCCAGAATCTGACTATCTATCCTGCATGGCCGCATGAATACCGTTGTTTTTCGTGTCAAGCAGCTACTCCAGCCACCGTGTCACTCCTTTGAACACATGCATATAGTTTACTGCAATATTACCCCTTCATCCCGCCTCCTCCAAAGTTGCTTGTGCACCGGATGCAGCTGAAGTTCCCTCTTCTGGCATTTCAAATCCTGTCACGGAGGAGCGCTTTGCTTCCAAACTGCAACTCAACTGCACTCGGGATTCTGAGTCGGGAAGGAACATCGATAGAGAACATAGGTTAAATCAGGCTAAAGGGACTCTACCCATCGTAGATAATATTCAAGGCACTGCTCACTCGATATGAAAGAGATTGTTATCGTTGCAGAGCACAGGGTCGTGTCTCAGCGGACTACATGTCAACTTTAGGGCAGGACATCTGGTATGTAGTCCCGTCTTATTTTCCTGTCGAGGTGGGTCACAGCATATTGATTCTTCCAAATATAGGTTCCTCAAGACAAACAAAACGAACTTGAAGAGGCGCCCATCAAGATCCTGGATGTGATCGTACACAGTTCGGCGAGCACTAAGGCGAAGATGTGGTGTGTTAGGCGAGTCTTTGGGGTCGTTCCTTGGCTATCGAGGATGTTCGGCTAATGATACGTTCATAGATTTAGTGTCACCGATGTGGCTTGATATTAAAAAACATTGTAAATTCGTCGAAACGAACGAAACGCGTATGTACGTGGTGAGAAATTGTAGGAGTGTTTCATCGCTATGTACGCAACTTGCAATCTAGAGACTCTTGATATCATTGACAACGTGAATTATCATTATCAATCATACTAAAAGCCTCTAAGACGACTTCTTCCAAGCGCAAATTTAGGAAACGACACGTCGTGCTCAAGGGAAATTCTGCCAGAGCTCGTATCTGATCCGGTGTAGTTTTGCTATGTGTGATTAAGTGAGTCGCTCTCTTCATACACTCGATTCGTGCATGGCGAGCAACCCCCCTCACAACTGGCATTAACACGTCCCGGAAGCGCACTCACTGGCCTGCGAAGAAACCAAGCTAGACCGCCGTCCTCGAGTTGCATTCTTGGCGTACATCATTGCGGTGAACGCGTCCTTTGCAAGATTTCCGCTACCTTGTGGAGTGAGTCTCAAGCACAGTGGTCCATGGTTTCAGCGTAAAAATTATGCAATCCTCTTCAATTGTTTGGTTTGTTCACCGACGGTCTATCACTCATGACAAGGTATGCGGTCGTTCATCGGGAACCTGGTTTCCTTTCACTATCTGTTGATTCGAGGATCTGGAACCGAGATCACGCTGCGGCTTATGGCTCATCACTTATAAAGTTTACATCACATGCATTGGGTATGAGAAGTCTATAGTAAGTGTACAGTAAGAAGGCGACCCTATTGCGAGCAAGTACATCCAAGATAAGTCATATCAAAGCATTTTTCATCATCTTCATAGCATCCGGTACCCCTCATCAGTCCGTTAAACCACATGCCCAGGCTTTGTCCCACTTGAAATAATACTGCCAAAAGTTGACCCGATCACGCGTCACCTCGACGAAAACACCATACGATCGCATGTTCTTCTCTCCAGGACCGGTCACGGGAAACGGCGGTGTTGGCACCCACGGGAAGGATTCAGAGTGCTGCTTGAACAGGGAAGCAGACACCGTGAGCCGCTCCACATGCAAATCTTGTCCCGTTGTGTTATTCGTATATGCATCAACATCGTAGGAGGCATCCATATGCGGGTAGACTATTGAAAAGGTTTTGAGACTCTTCATGCAAGCCCACGGAATGTCGCGCATCCACACACGCAGCGGGTACGCTGGAGATATCAACCCCCTGCTGATGTCGCAAAATTCCCCTCCCTCCACCGCGATATTGACCAGGTAGGTGAGATGGGGAATTGATGCCAGGAAAACAGATCCTTTCTGAGTGTTCCTGAAGATTTCAGACGCGGTGTTGTGACCCATTATCGTCAGACTTTGTGTTTGCCCAGGAAAAGAGGAATGTCCGTGGCCGACATTAGGATCTGTCCGGGAGGTCCACGCATCTTCCACGCTCTGGATAACAAGCTTTAAATGGTAGCAGTCGATCGCAAGTGCCGGCGCTGCGAGTAGCACCGGAACCAGCACGCTCATGACCCGCTTGCGCTCAGACTCTCCTAAGCGAGGTGCCATAAAGGTATTATGGTTTCCAAGCCACATCCTCTGTACCACGGTGGTGTAGTCAAAGAAAAGATCGCTGTTCTTCGCAGCGTACATTTTCTGTATAAGCTGAGCCTTCGCGAAACTTCGCATGCTGCGACATCGGCGGAGCGAGATGGTGTGCAGCAATTCGGGGAGGACGGTGCGTCTCACAAGTCGAGAGACGAGACATAGGGAGAGGGCGCTTGAATAAGGATTTTTATCGGTGAATTTTTCTCTTTGAAATAACGTCGGCTGCGCCGCATATTTGAGGATGAGCAAGGCAATCTCAAGAGGAAGGTCGCTAAATCGAAAGCAGATAGCAGGCTCCATGACGGGAGAGTAAGATGCTAAGCTGGTCAGAAGGAGTCTTGCCTTTAATACTCGCCTGATCAATTGTGGCTTCACGTCCACAGCAATAGATGCGCATTGTGTGTGCGACCACAAATTTGTGGCCCAAGAGCAGAATTCTCTTTCCTTCTAGGTCGCACAATATACGCTTGTCCTGTGGAACTTACTATTTGTTGATCATCATAGCAATGATGCGAAGCGGCACGAACCGTAGAGCCCACCTTCCGACTAGACTTGATGGCATGTGCACAGACTCATTCAGGCTTCGTCATGGCACAACTCTTAGTACATGGTTGGTCACTTAGTTGAGTTGTTCCCACGTAAATTTCACTGCAATTGAGTAACAGGTGACAAGGATGCTGTAAAGTATGAGATAAACCCTATCTCCAAGTCGATTGAGTACTTGCCGTATCTCCCAAACTGACCTCATAGCACCCCGTCTGTGCGAACTACATTTGTCACTAAGCAAATGAAAGCACTGGCAGACGCATCCAAGGCATTGATGAAACCGCCAACTTCGATGGGTGAGCATCAGTCAGTGTACAAGCTGCGACTCTATCTTGAAGTTTATCGACTACGGGTGCTTAGTTGAGGTTGCGTTGAGGTGCGGAAGGATTTGAGAACTGGGTCGAAAGTACTGGGTCGACTCAAACTCATCCAAAAGACGATGCCACAGGGTTTTCATCGCGACTCGAGTAAATGACAGCAATACAACATAGTAAAACTACACACCCATATGAATGAAAATAATTCTTTGCTCGAGCGGCACGTTCTTCTCAGGGCATGTAGCATGCCTGGACCGCCTTTGTACAGTCCTTGAACATACTCTGGTAGGAAGCTTCAATGACGTGATTTGCGACAGCATCGTCGACCTCCCACAGCGTGCCAGCGACGCCCCCGAACCTGAAAATTGCAGTCCAGCTGCGCGGTGGATGACTTGGTCAGGCGTTTCCTCATGGCCGAAGGTTGAACACGTAGATATGCCTAATGTGCGAGTTGCAAAGCTTAGTGTTGCTGGCCCAGCGTGGATGATACTTACTTGCACGACACGACATGCGAGAGTATCGGCATTCGGACAACCAACAGCGAGTTCTTTGAGCAGCAGGTTTGCCTCGTCATGTTGATCTGCATTGAAGAGCGCGATGACCTGAAATATACAATGAAACAAAAGAGTATGCGAGGCAATTGTAACATACCTTGATCAAGAGCAGAAAATGAATGTTTTCTGAATCTTGGTTAGTGTACATGGATGCAACGTCAAATGCTGCCCTCGCATCCTGAACATAGCCTTTTCCGCAGAGGGCGATGCCCTTGGAGATATAGCCTGTCAATGAGGGCTGAATGCTGATGGACTATGTCACCAACGAGTTAGCTTTTCATCAGGGGGCCATGATCAGTCTCGCCTTGACTGCATCCTGAAGGGCGTGCTCCCAGTCGTGTTTTCGGGCCATAACAAATGAGCGATGGGCGTAGGAAGCATGGTTGCTCGCATTGGTGCTGATATCTTGTGTGAGTAGTTCTTCGGCAGCAGATAAGTCTCCATTTATGCATGCAATGCGGGCTGTCGTGATGGCTAGTATCTGCACGAAACATGCTCGTATTGTGATATGTGAGTCAAGGACTAAAACATGCCTTTGAGTTAGTGCCCTCGGGTATTGCCCACTGTGAGATCATCTTATCGCCACCTCCGCTGAGGATGTGCTCGCCGTCCACGGAGAGAGTGACGCACAACGGTGTTGATGAGTGCTTAAAGATGGAAACAGTTCGTCGATCTGAGAGCCGCCAGAGATGGACATGAGTGTCCTGAGATGCGGAGGGTGAGAAGGCGTGTACCATTGGGCGTCCATGCGAGTGAGCAGTTGAATTTTGTGTGAGCCTTGAAGGATGCGACGCGTTCCCTGGTGTCTGTTTTATAAATTTGAATCTTGTCGCGTGTCGCGATGGCAAGAAATTCTCCAGATGGCGAATACCGAACGCAGTAGACATATCCACCACACTCGATTGGATTTCCTTGCAGCTGCCAGGTTTTGGCGTTCCATAGCTTTGTCGTGTTGTCATATGAACCAGTGGCCAGCAATGATCCAGGAGAAAAATCTAGCGAGATCCAATTGGAGTGGGCTTTGATGGGTCGGGTGAGTGATTCACCAGTTTCACCGTGCCAGACGATGACCTCTCCACTAAAACCACCACTTGCTATGAATTGCCCATCTTGTGATACCGCCAATCCCCACACGCTGCTGTGATGCCCCTCCATCTTCTTCAACAAAACACCTGTCTTCAAGTCCTACAAACGAAGTGTGTTGTCCTTCGAGCCCGTAATCATCCGTCGTTTATCGGGGAAAACTGCGACTGCCCTTATGTGTCCTTCATGGCCTTTGAACTCTCGCAGGGGTGTAATGATTGGAATGGGCTGCGACATTGAGATCGATGGTGTTGGGCGGGGTCGAGGTGGACTTTGGAGGGATCGTGTGTCTTTCTCTAATTAAGCTGTAGAGGTGCGTGTTTTGTGCATTTTGTGCTTCACTGCGTCAACCTGCCTCGTTTCCATAGACGCCCTGGACACGCCGAGGCCTCCACACCTCCATCACTGTTGCAGCAAGGATGTACCCTATTGTCATACCCGCCTTCCTCATCACTATGGCACTCCCAGCGCTTCTGCGGTGCATACATGCATACAACTCCTGTCTCCAAAGCTTCCAGAATGTATCCCACATCCTGTTGATCTCCAAGTTAACGGCAGCTGCTTTCAAGTCGGTATCTGCATGTATATGCATATTATATTATATAGGTATGATCGTCAAGGTACAAATGAAAACCGCTCAGAGATCGACTCCATACAGCTACAGTACCTCTAGTGTCCTTATATCCATTATGTTGTCAACAGAAGTCATGTCTTTAACCTGTGCAATGATATCATGTTCCGACGCGATCCTCTTGAATTCTCCATCGCGCTGCCGCGCCAGCAAAAATGCGCTGAAAGGCTGTCCGAGGCGAACAATCAAACGCAATGCTCGCAAGTGAGACTCTGAATAAACAGGCTCGTTTTGTGCAGCGGGCGAATCGTGCACCGGAGATCCAGGCACAGACCAATCTCCCATGCTCTTCATATCTTCTGCAGGGCCATGCAGTTCGAGGAGATGGCGACTCCATGGACGGACAAGCAAGATTGTCTGCCAGGTGGGCAGCGGCCTTGCCGGCGAGAACGGGATCAACTTGTCTTCCGTGGTGATCTGCAGGTCATGAAGCCCGTCTGACTTAAGTGCATAAGAATATGTGCCCTGGTCTCGACCTGGCCTCCGCTGGGCTTCTGTTACTGGGAATACAATGCAAGGCAGATGCAACCGGCGGTGCGCGAAACGGGGAGCGCTCAGGTAGTCAAGTGTCTGATACAATTTCGAAGCCGACTGTAGAGCCACAACAACTCGCAGTGAGGAGACCGATGACTGAATCTCATCTTCGGATTGAGATGGTACTTGACATGGTGGGGCTTCGTATGAAGTGATGTCAGCTGGTAGACAGCTATTGAACTCTGATGATTCTCCGACCCAATCCAGGGCCGTGATATCGCCCGACTGAGCTATGATTTCCTGCAGGAGCCGCCCGAGTGCGTTATGCTTCTTCTCCCCATAATCAACACGTAGGCGGACGCCAAAGATGCCAGATAACGAGTATGCAATGTCTTCTTGCAACGTAGTAGTACGTGTTGACGCCCACTGAAGTTTCTCTCTGGCATCTCTCATCCCGGGATGGAAGGCCATGATGGCTCGTCGATCTATGCCCGTCACGTACTCCAACTCCTGTATGATGGCGACGGAATCTTTGTGGTTGGGAGTGGGATCGTTGAGATAAAGAGTCCAATCTTTCTGATAAAATAGAATGACGTTAGGAGCAAGGAATTCTTGAACCGTCCATCCGCGTGTGTTCCAATCACTCTTTGCCAGTGCACCAGACTTTGACGAAGGTGGAACATCCGAGAGGTATACGATTGTGAGTGCGGAGTGGTGATACCAGACGAACATAGAGTTGACCGATTCTTGGAGCTCGACATTGTTGTTCTTATCGATGCAGCATGTATCGCTCCATGCCCAACGATACCCCAAATTGCGAGCGGTTTTGCAGAAGGACTGCAACTTCTTGACGCCGCCAACCGGATCCAACTCGTAGACAATCTTGCCCTGTATATCCTGCAAAAGCGGCTCCTTCCCTTCCCACCTGTGTGATAGCATGACATATTGGAAGTACGTCATCACCACTTCTCTAATGCGCTCCATTCGGAAGTCTGGATGCGTGATCGTTGATGATACAAGCTCGCTATACTCTATGCTTGATTTAAAAGTGCTTATCTGCACCTCTCGATCGCATAAGAGTCCGGTGGTGGTGTCGAGTACACGCAGCGGAGCATTGACAAGTTGATCATCAATGACCTTTCGAATAGCACGGTCTACTTCGGATGGACTGAGATACTGCTGGCGCAACTCTGCAGAAACAGTTAAAGTATTTTGACGCATGAGTTCTCGGGGGCTTACTTCGTGTCTCAGTGTCATGAGCATTATCCAATTTTGAGAGCATGATTCGGAAGGCCTCGATCGCCTCATCGTAGCGTTGTGCACCATGAAGCGCTGCATACTTCAAATGGTATCCAAGATAAGATAAAGAATTGAGTTCGGTGACCTATATGTCACCAAATAAGTATAGGTTAAAAACGACAAATGCCTTCGCACCTTCTGCGCATCGAAAAGTGCTTCCGTCCATAGCAATTTCCCCAACCTTGCCTTGCTGCGCTTTGCAAAGACGGCATCAGATGCAGAATCCAGGTCGATCGCCGCCGAGTATAGATCAATAGCCCTGTCGTACTCCCTTGCAGCGAGGGCAGCATCTCCGTTGGTAAGAACGAGCGTGCTGCATTCTTGCTTGAAAGCTGAGTGAAATGTGGGTGAGGATTATAACCTCGGGTGACATCACTGAAGACTTGCCAATGGACCAGTCAAGGCAGCTAGCCTTCGTTGTTTCGTCGATGTTGTCCATCATAGATTTGTGTAATTCAAGGGCTTCATCGACTTTGCCTGCAGCAAGGGAAGTCTGGCACCGTTTCTGGTGTGCAGCCAACCACAAAGATGTGATATCCCAGCCGAAGAGCTGGACAAGGGACTCAGTTATGAAAAGGGTTTCAGATGTATATTAACGTACCACTACCAAGTCCTCATATATTCCATGAAAGAACGATTCCGACTCGGATGATAAATTGCTGGAGGAGAAAGTGGCAATGAGATGGCCAGCGGCAGTGAAGTGGTCAGCGGCTTCGTCGTGGTGTGCGCCATCCAAGGTTCTAAGTCCAAGTTGAATGCGTAGATATGCCTAATGTGCGAGTTGCAAAGATTAGTGTTGATGGCCCAGCATGGCTGCATGATACTTACTTCTACCATATGACATACACGAGTATCGGCATTCGGACAACCGACAGCGAGTTCTTTGAGGAGCAACATTGCCTCGTCATGTTGATCTGCATTGAAGAGCGCAACTGTCTGAAATACACGATAAAGTAGAGAGTATGCGAAAAAAATGCAACATACCTTGATCAAGAGCAGAAAATGAATGGTTTGTGAGTCTTGGTCCGTGTACAGGGATGCAACATCAAATGCTGCCCTTGCATCCCAGATGTGGCCTTTTCTGCTGAGGGCAATACCCTTGGAGATGTAGCCTATCAATGAGGGCTGAATGCTGATGGACTATGTCACCATCGAGTTAGCCTTTCATAACGGAACCATGATCAGTGCGTATATCTCACCTTGATTGCATCCTGAAGGGCGTGGTCCCAGTCGCATTTTCGGGACATAACAAATGAGCGATGGGCGTAGGACGTATGGTTGTTCACATCGGTGTTGATATCTTGGGTGAGTAGCTCTTCGGCAGTAGATAAGTCTCCATCTATGCATGCATCACGGGCTGTCGTGATGGCAAGAATCTGCATGAAGCATGCTCAAATTGTGGTATATGAGTTGTGTAAGGACGGAAACATGCCTTTGAGTGATGGGCGTAGGAAGTATGATTGTTCGCATCGGTGTCGTAATCTTGTGTGAGTGGTTCTTCGGTAGTCGATAAATCTCCATCTATGCATGCATCACGGGCTGTCGCGATGGCAAGAATCTGCATGAAGCATGCTCAAATTGTGGTATATGAGTTATGTGAGGACGGAAACATGCCTTTGAGTGATGGGCGTAGGAAGTATGGTTGTTCGCATCGGTGTTGATATCTCGTGTGAGTAGTTCTTCGGTAATAGATAAGTCTACTACATCTATGGATTCATCGCGGGCTGTCGTGATGGCGAGAATCTGCACAGAACATGCTCGATTTGTGGTATATGAGTCAAGAATGAAAACATACCTTTGAAGTAGTGCCTTTGGGTAGTGCCCACTCTGAGATCATCATATCGCCGCCTCCGCTGAGGACGTGCTTGCCGTCTATAGAAAAAGTAACACATTCCGTCCAGGATGAGTGCTTGAAGATGGCAACAGTTTGACGGTCTGAGAGGCGCCAGAGACGGACATAGTTGTCATGAGATGCAGAGGCGACAAGTGTGCCAGCAGGATTAATGGTGATGGCATTGATATAGCTAGAGTGGCCCGTCCAAGGATCGCCGACCTGCTGCCAGGTTAATGCATTCCATTCGCGTATGGTAGGATCATAATTATCACCGCCTGTGAGAAGGCGTGTACCATTGGATGTCCATGCGAGCGAGCAGTTTATTCTTGTGTGACCCTTGAACGATACGACACGTTTCCTCGTGCTTGCTTTATAAATTTGGATGTTGTCGAATGTTGCGATGGCAAGACGTTCTCCAGATGGCGAATACCGTATGCAGGAGACAGAACTACCACACTCAATTGGACCTCCTTGCAGCCCCCAGGTTTTGGTGTTCCATAACTTTATCGTGTTGTCGTATGAACCAGTGGCTAGCACTGTTCTATCGGGAGAAAAGTCCAGCGAGCTGATCATATTGGAATGGGCTTCTCGGATGGGTTTGGTCACTTTGGTGAGCGATTTGCCAGTTTCTCCGTGCCAGATGATGACCTCTCCTCCCTCATCACCGCTTGCTATTATTTGCCCATCTCGTGATACCGCCAATGCCCGCACCTCGTTGCGATGCCCCTCCATCTTCTTCAACACAACACCTGTATTCAAGTCCCACAGGCGAAGCGCCTTGTCGTACGAGCCCGTAACCATCCGTCGTTTATCAGGGAACACTGCAACTGCCATTACACCTTTTTCATGGTCTTTGAACTTTCGCAGGGGTGTATTGATTGACTTGAGCTTCGGCATTGTACTGGACTTGGATGGCGTCTAGGTGGGCTCTGGAGGATTGTGGGTGACTTTCTCTCAGTTCCAGAGGTGCGTGTATTTTGCGGTTAAATATGTGTCCCTGCATTTACCTGGCTCATTTCAGTAGAGGCCCAGGGCACTTGAGGCTGTTCGCCTCCACGCCCCATCACCGTTCAATACGGCCGTCACACCAGCCGCCCTGTGCATACATGCGTCCGGCTCTTATCTGCACAGCTTCCAGAATGTATCCCATCGCATCCAATCAAGCAGTTGATGGTTCCTAGCGCCCGAATCTGACTATCTATCCGACATGACTGCATGAATATCGTTGTTTTTTGTGTCGAGCAGCTACTCCAGCCCACCACCAAGTCACTCCTTCGAACACATGCATATAGTTTATTGCAATATCACCCTTCATCCCGCCTCCTCCCAAGACCTGCTTGTGCACCGGATGCCAGCCGAAGTTCTCTCTTCTTCCATCTCAAGCTCATTACCAATTCTGTGATGGATGAGCGCTTTGCTTCTAGCGCTCTGCTCATGATTCATCTCTACTTTGAGCTTCTCCCACTCCCGGCCCAACTGGTTCCAGCTCTCTATCATTGGAAACCTGCACTACACAAGTAGTAGTGCAACATGGTTGCTAACCTCAGCGATCTCTCACTGCAGGTGTTACCGAGCCCAGCGTTCAAAGGGCTGTCATCGCGGGTGTTTTGGAATGCCATCTGCCACGGAATCAATAATCCATATTCCTGGACCGCCGAGAGACTCATCCAGATTATCATGTGCCAGGCACTACGTGATCGATCTTTGATTGACTCATAATCATTCTCGAATGTCATGTAGTATCTCCTTCGTGAATGAGAATTCGTGCATGCTAATGAGGATGAAATGATGGATGGTCTGGCTGTAGAGTGACAGGGCCTGCCCGAGTGCCTCTTAGCGCCCGCATACAGATATCTGTCTACAGCGCAATATTGTGATGAGCCTACTTACAGCCCAGTCCTTGGGCTGGTCGGTTTGGGGGTACTGCCTCGCTAATGTCATCTGGGCAATTCAACAGTGACTCAAGCTTCAACGTCGACGGTCGCCTCCATGTCTTTAGCCTGCGATGTGTAGCTTGCGCGTAAACTCCTATGGACTTCAACTTTAGGTTATGCAGCGTGATTGAGCACCTGATCCCATTCTACTTTGACGGTATGTACAATGTTTCTGCAATGGGTAGCATGTTTTTGACTGATAACATTGCAGGGAGAAACTGTGGGATCGCAGATCGTGCCATGATAATCAAGAGCAGTTTGATGGGTAGTGTTCCAACATCTAGTTCTATTCCTGAGCTCACGTCCGTCTTCTCAGGTTGATTCGAGGATCTGGAACCGAGATCACGCCGCGGCTTATGGCTCATGAATTATAAAGTCTCCATCACATGCATTGGGTACTCGAGAAGTCTATAGTAAGTGTACATTCAGGAAACCCTATTGCGAGCAAGTACATCCAAGATAAGTCATATCAAAGCATCTTTCATCATCTTCATAACATCCGGTACCCATCATCAGTCCGTTAAACCGCATGCCCAAGCCTTGTCCCACAAATAACACGGCCCAAAGTTGGCCCGATCACTCGTCACCTCGACGAGAACACCATCCAATCGTATGCTCTTCTCTCCAGGACCGGTCACGGGAAACGGCGGTGTTGGCACCCACGGGAAGGATCCAGAGTTCTGCTTGAACAGGAAATTAGACACCGTGAGCCGCTCCACATGCAAGCCTAGTCCCGTTCTGTTATTCGTACGTGCATAATCATCGTAGGAGGTATCCATATGCGGGTAGACAACTGAAAAGGTTTTAAGACTCTTCATGCAAGCCCACGGAATGTCGTGCATCCACATACGCAGCGGGTACGCTGGATATATCAACCCCCTGCTGATATTGCAAAATTCCACTCCCTCCACCGCGACATGGACCAGGTAGGTGAGATGGGGAATTGATGCCAGGAAAACAGATCCTTTCCGAGTGTTCTTGAAGATCTCAGACTCGGTGTTGTGACCCATTATCGTCAGACTTTGTGTTTTCCCAGGAAAAGAGGAATGTCCGTGGCCGACATTAGGATCTGTCCTGGAGGTCCACGCATCTTCCATGCTCTGGATAACAAGCTTTGAATGGTCGCAGTCGATCGCAAGTGCCGGCGCTGCGAGTAGCATCGGAACCAGCATGCTCATGACCCGCTTGTGCTCAGACTGTCTCAAGCGGGGTGGCATAGAGGTATTACTATAGTTTCCAAGCCACATCCTCTGTACAATGGTGGTGTAGTCAGAGAAAAGATCGCTGTTCTTCGCAGCGTACATTTTCTGTATAAGCTGAGCCTTCGCGAAACTTTGCATGCTGCGAAATCGGCGGAGCGAGATGGTGTGCAGCAATTCGGGGAGGACGGTGCGTCTCACAAGTCGAGAGACGAGACATAGGGAGAGGGCGCTTGAATAAGGATTTTTATCGGTATAGTTCTCTCTTTGAGATAATGTCGGCTGCGCCGCATATTTGAGGATGAGGAGGGCAATCTCAAGAGGAAGGTCGCTAAATCCAAAGCAGATAGCAGGCTCCATGACGGGGGAGTAAGATGCTAAGCTGGTCAGAAGGAGTCCTGCCTTTAATACTAAATACTCGCCTGATCAATTGTGGCCTCACGTCCACCGCAATAGATGCACATTGTGCGACCACAAATTTGTGGCCCAAGAGCAGAATTCTCTTTCCTTCTAGGTCGCACAATATACGCTTGTCCTATGGAACTTACTATTTGTTAATCATCATAGCAATGATGCGAAGCGGCACGTCGCGTCCTCAGATTATAGGGTGGGAAGACGTTGCCTATCATCTCGCGGTACTCGTTGCAAATTTATATAATGGGAGCGACACCCCTATATAACAGGACGTTGGCTAAGTTTATCATACAGGCCCTACCATGACAATGACTTACAATCTAAGGAAACGTGGTATCGAGTCGGGCATACAGCTGTAGCTATCAGACCACTCTATTAGCATTGACATCCCACAGAACACACCTCCCATCGACCATTCTGACTGAATACTGCGGCTGGTGCCACCACAACGGCACCCACACTCTCGCGGTGCACTTCCTCCCTTGTTCACCCCACGCATTATATTTCGCGCCACCTGTCAATGGACAACATCAACATCATGGTATCACATCAAAAAAACCCTCGAAATTCACCAGCACTCGCAACAGCCATAAGCGGCGCCGAAACTATGGGTATGCCAGCAACCATTTCACCAGCAAACAAAGCACCTGCTGAAACTACCGAAGCAGTACCAGCAGCGCAAGCGCCACCAATGGTTGCAAACATCTCCATAGATTCGTCGTGGCTGAACTCGCGACCCTCCGTCACAGAGCGCGCTTCGAAGTGAAGCGGGAGGCTGGCTAGGTGTGTTGTCCAACGTTCTCCGGGCTTGAGGTGATTTTTCCAGTTAGTAGGGACGCCTACGAAGAACGCGATGTGGATGTCTTCGCTGAGGTCGTTGATTACTGTTACGTCGGGCATCTTGGGTAGAGATCGTAGAACGTATGCTCAGTATTCAGTACTGAGGCCTGAGGATAGGAGGTGAGGACGAGTACTTATGCTACAATACAGGCGGAGCTTCAAATACAACGCTCACGAAACTTCTAGAGCTCTAGTGAAACGGAAATTCAAGCGCTGACCTCGCGAGGCTATTGATATAAACTTCTGAAAGTCCCCTTTGTTGTTCAGCCGTAAATTTGCCCGTTTGAGGCTCAAAGATCATCCTTTGTCCACATTTTGTGCCTCGCAGAGAGTGAGCGCTCTGAAGTTTGAACGCGCTGATGCTGTCCGACCTTCCTTATCCAAATTCCAGACAAGACACAGCCAAAACGGACATTCAATAACAGAGCTGGGGAGACGTCGATACGACATAACAGTTGCAACCATTTGAAGAGTAAAGGGCGTCCAACATGAGGCATGGATGTGAGCGCTAGGATCAGGATCCAAAGTGTACAACCCTAAATGAGCAATTTATGCTACTGTGCGGTTTTGAGCGACTGAGGATAGGAGGGCAAGTGTACAATGTCTGCCTAAGCTTCAGGTTGTCAGTGAGCATAGTAATCTACGTGGAAGACAAGGAGGAACAACGCACTGCACACACCTTCTAGCTGCCTTCCGTGCATCAAGCATAGGGCGGTTGACACTTGAGAATCGCTATTTCACCACAGTTGGGGAAGTCGATCAACGCGGCTTGGATTAGCTTACGGGATAACAATTCCATGTGTGAAAACGTATGACACTGGGAATCGTTATCTCACAGATGCTAAGGACAGCGCCAGCGTCAACTGTCTTAGGCAGACCTCGGTTGAGTGCAGATGACATTCGGCAAGTTCCGGTTACAGTGGCAGTTACCGCAAAGGGACAAAGTCCCATCGACACTTGATCGACACATGATCAGTTACAACGGGTGAACTGATAATGCCAGTGCCAGATACTGGACGTACGCGTCCGCAGCATGGAGTAGCTGGGGTACGTTACGTACCTACCTACCCTCGGTAGTACCTGCCACGTAATAGTCGATCAGAACCGCCAATGGGCCGGTCAGCGACCGCCTCATTGGAACTTCGAGTCTACATATACATATAATGAACTCCCCATGGTCTTGCAGAGTCCAGGTTGTTTTCTGTTACAACCATGATACCGCGTCAGGACAATGAGGAGACTCCCCTTCTGCAACAGCCAGAGCAGCTGATGACAGCCAAGACACCTCTGCCCTGGGATCAGTTCTGGATCATATTGTTCTTGCATTTTTCGCACTCGCTTGTTTTTAAGACCCTTGCCCCGTTCACCCCCCAAGTGAGTACATATTGTCTTCTGCTCGGAGTCGAAGATCGGCCAAACGGAATCTTGTCAAGCTAATCAGAGACATTGGCGTGACCAACGGAGACGAACAACAGGTTGGATACTACGTCAACTTCCTGGTGAGCATGTTCTCATCCTTCAGTGTCCTCTGTTCCTTCCTGATGTCATCTCGAGCACTTATCGTACCATGTCCCTCAAACACTGGCTGTTCTCTATTGGAGTCGACTGTCTGATCGCATTGGGCGGAAGCCTGTGATACTTACCGCTTCATTCGCGATAGTGACTACGATGTTGTCGTTTGGGCTGTCAAGAACCTTTCTCGGTCTGCTGGTCAGGTTCGCATCTCAGATACATAGTCATCATGACTGTCGATTACTAGCCACTCGCTGATATCCTGATCAGCCGTGTTATCTGCGGGGCCTTCAATGGGGAAAATGGTATCATCAAAAGCATGATGATGGACATTACTGATGCAACCAATTTGCCGAACGCATACGGATACATGCCACTCCCATCGATGTTAGCCGCCATCATTGGGTAGGTGTATCCAGTATTTCTGCTTGCTCTTGAAGTAGGATTGACAATATCCTAGGCCACTTGCTGGTGGATCACTCTCCCGACCAGCAGACAGATTCCCTGAAATCTTTGGGCGATATGGACTCCTGAAAACCTACCATACCTTTGGCATGCACTGTTCCAGCTCTATGTGCCTGTATTCTTTGGCTAATCATGTATTTCCATCTCAAAGAGGTGAGCGTGGTTTTGAAAGTCGTGTCTGGATCGCACTGACTGCGGTAACAAGAGCGCTTCGACTAAGGCGCCGTTTTGGGAGATGATCAAACACAACAATGGCTCTTGCGACAGTCATATCAAAAACGTTTCGCGCTATCGAGAGATGCTTTGATCAGTTCTGGGGAAGCAAATTCTGAAGAGGTCTCATCAAAGTCGCTTAGCGCTGTGCTAACTCCAAAGGTCCTGGCCGTTACAGCAAGCGCTAGCACTTTGACCCTTTTTGCTGTCGCAATTGGCAGGCTCCAACCACTTTTTTATGCAACACCGATTGAACTCGGTGGTGTTTCCCTCGACCCCTCCCCGCATGGGCCTCATATTTGCAACAGGAGGTTTCGCTGATGGCATTATCCAGCTCCTTTTCTATGCTCGCCTACACGATCGCTTAGGCGCACGTGCCATTTATATGGCTGGTCTCGGCTCCAGCATACCTATTGTCCTTTTATTCCCGGTGATCAATGCTCTGGCTCGGGCCCATGGAATGAGCTTCGCCGTGTGGTTAGCAATTAGCGTTCAACGTGCGCTGATGATTGTCTGGATATGTGCTTCCGTATGTCAACCCAGCATTTCCTGCGTTCTGTTTGACTGAGATCCATCCTTAGCTTGCATAGGATTGTTTATTAGAGCAGCTGCTCCCAATCGCGCCTCGATTGGAGCAACCAATGGTATTGTACAGTTGGTTAGCGGAGTAGCGAGGATTATTGCACCGGCATGTGCAATGGTTTTTTCTTACTCGATGCAGGAAGGTCGTGATGCGTGGTTGGCATACTACTTCTATATGGCACTTGCATTTCTCGCTATTGGTGCTTCTATGGTCCTGCCTCGTGATCCTAGTCTATGGGAAGAACGCGAATAGTATGCCCATCAACGACATCCATTGTATCAGTTGTGTCTGCCTAGTTTGAACGGTGTGTTTTCGGTGGTGAAGACGATTACATTCTTCCTCTGAGCACTTCTGCGCTTTCAAGCAAGGTGATCAGCAGGAGGTATGTAAAATACTTGGTCTCCCACCACTATCATCAATCCTGATGTCCAGGACGGCAGCTCTCCTAATTGACTCGGTCTAAGTACAGCCCGACTGAGAATCTTATCGTGATTGCTGCCAGCACGGAAGACCTTACATACCAGTTGGCGGTGATGATAACGACGGATTCAGAAATGCAGACTCCAAGTTCGGTTATGCTGATCCAAATCAATAACCCTGATTTGGGGCGATTGGAGCCTGGTAAAGGGATTGAGTTACAGTACGGATGATCAGTGACGTCTTGGCGCTAAGATAGCGTCGGTGTGCGGAAATCTATTTAATCCTGTGCAAGTCTCCCGTAATCAGTCCTTTTAGGTAGACCGTAAACCCGATGTCGTTCATATACTATACGTTATTTATTCACACTGAGCGAAACAGATTACGAAGTCTACGAGACACCTGTCTAACATATGAGGCACTGGAATCGGGACGAACGTTGTATATTATATGATTAGTAGTGAGTACACCCGTCGCCCATCCCAGAGTCTTACATGTCAGTACACTCCTATCAAGATTCACCAGACCACAATACCACACCAAAAAAAGTCCATCGTCCAGCATAGAACTAACAAATAATACACTCCTTCACTCCCTCAGTTTTCACTAACCTTGCCTCTAGCCGTGCTCGTAAACTGCCATCAGGGGCGAGATGCGGGGATGTGCTGCAAACAGACGTTAGCGCCTATCACTTCAATTCCCCGATCCGTCGTTCAAGTTGTGAGAGGGCGTGTGGAAAACTCACTCAAACATCAACCCGCCTCCATCTTGTTCATCGAGCGGCACTGCGATCGCAGAGACATAGCACGCGCCATGTTCGGACCAAGTATCAGGTTGATGGTAGGAGAGGTAGGACGTGTGGATCTGTTGTGAGAGACGTCACTGGTCAGGTTGTTCTGTGTATGGTGAATAGACAGCCAAAATTGATGATTCATTCGACAAAAAAAGCTTCTCGCTTCATAACAGGAAAAATAAAACAGCAGTGTGAAAGAACCTCACCTCCATTCCTCGTGCGGACAAGCAAGCATAGACACTGCCCGCGTTGAGGCGAAGCACCACCGGAGCACGCCCACTGGCACACGATCCCAACGAGGCATTCTTCAGCTTCACGAGCTGCTTCTTGGGCATGAGAGCTGCGGCCTTACTATCCAATACAGATATTAACGTGTGCGAGGAACCGGACGAGGCCAATTGCTTGAGCGAGGGAGATGAACAAGTCTGGATTAGCCCGCGGTGGGGGTGCGAGGGAGGTGGAAGTAGCATATGTTTTTGTTTAGGTGTATGCGCACCGGAGGATGTTGTAGGGCCAGGAGAGCTGGAGGAGAAAGGAGGAGAAATCACGCGCGCGTGCGCTTGTCCATCATAGTTGAAGTCCCACTTTCCCGCTTCACAACCCCCAGACCCCACTCTGTTCTCAAAGTCATAGCCTTTCTCTCTGCCTGAGAAACTAGCGCTGTGGATGTGCCCTTTTGGCGAGGAGGATTTTTTCTTTTTTGGTAACGTGGAGAGGCTCTGAAGAAGGAAGGGGAGGAGGTCGATCGATGACTACTGCTGCATCCACGTAGGTCGGTAGGCTGTGCTCGAGGAGGGAGAGTGAGACATGCAATGGTCCTACCACTTTTTTGGCTTTGGTGGACTTGGAGTTGGGTTGGGGACGATCGGTGATGAAGAAGGTTAGTACGAATATACGGCCTGAAAGGCAAAGAACGTCAGTCGGCTTTTTCCATTGGTAAAAGAACTGAGGAAGAATGAAAGCAGGAACGAGGGCCAGAGAAGGAGCACGAGATATTCACCAGAGGCAATAAATTCCACGCTCACGCTTCCAACCGCACGTATACGTTTCTGCCACATCGCAATATCCAGTGTTGCAACGAAGGCACCATTGGGGCCTCTTCAATACGCACGTCATCTGGTGGGCGCTGACCAAGAAGCAGTCCATCAGTAGCTGGCAACTCAAAAACATCAGCTCCAACCCAGCTTCTCAACTCAAGACTCACCACTCCTCAATCCACTCGCGCACAACCCGACACTGAGTCTGAGGTTCTGGAATAATGGCTGATTACTCGCTACCAAACATGACTTCCTCATTTCACTGAGTGTTACCGGGGTCAAAGGAGAGGCATATTTGAGCAAAGCATCAAGGAGGGAGGGGCGATAGTTGACGATAGCCCAATAGATGGCAGTGTGACCTGCTACAGCTGGCTCTTGAAGAAGTGTAGACAGTGACAGGTTCTTCGCAGAGCATGATTGGGCGCAGGAAGCCAGGATTTCATGTGGATCTGCTAGGGTCAATTTCGGAGATTTAGGACTCAGGTTAACGGGGTTGGTTGGCGGAGGAACAACGAGGTCATGAATAAGCGTAAGCACGGATTGACGAACGCGTTTCGTAGCTTTGGAGGATGTAAATGGGAGGAGAGAAAGCCATGAGCTTGGGCTAGACTTTGTTTTACGCGCCTTGGTGTGCTTGCGCTTCTGGTAGGAGGATTCTGTGGGAACGGACGTGCGGGAATCAAGCTGTGGGCGGGCTGGGAGCGATTTGTCCACATCCGCAGCTGGTGGGATCACCGCTGGTCGTGTAACTTGTGTTGTAAAGTCAATGTTGCTCCTGCTCCTGGGCAACGTTCGTGCCCGCAACCAACTCCGAGAAGGAGGCTCAGATTCATGCACGTCCGTTACAACAGTACTGGTCCAGGGAGCTGCCTCATTGTCGTGAGCGAGGGCGATGGCGATTGTGGGTATCGATGGACCACCTCTGTGGATTGACAATGTGTCATAAGCAGGAGGAGGTACATCAATCTCTGCGTCTGCAGAAAACTTGTCTGTCACTGGAGGGATCATAATTATCAACAGTACATCGACTTTGGCAGTGAGTAAGGGGATATAGAGCGATCATTCATTCGGATTTATATAAAGCATCTAATCATATAGGGCTACTTGGTCATGCACCGTTATTCGGCTGTGTACGGTAGGCAGTGGGAACTGGGTTTAACCCCGCCAGCATTTTGAATAGTACACACGATGGACTCGACACTGCCATCACTATCAGCTGTGGAACCCATCCACAGGAAGTATCGCCAAGGTTAATGTCCCAGCTGATCAATGATACTCACTTGATAAGGTAAGTTCGCAAGGACAATCGTTACGTGCAGAACGCAGGCATTCAGAAAATACATTTGTGATATTGCACAAAACTGCAGAGGTGAGTCGTCCACATGATCGCGTGCACAACGAACAAACGACAGCGCACTCATCGTGAAGTGGCAAGTTGATTGTTGCGCAGAGCACCACTGCCTAGCTCCTCTCCTCCCACCTGCTCATAGTCATTCGTAGCAAGACTTGAGTGATCTTGTTTTCGATGGTCTCGCATACGGAATCAAGATTCGCCAATGCTTCAAGGAGTGTATTCAAGGACGAGAGCCCATCTGAAAAAAGTCGGATCAGGCTCTTAGCGGGAAAGTGTGAACAAACGAATGTTGCATACCATACATCTGTATTCGCAGCTGAATGAGGTTTTCGGAAGGATGGGGCACGCTGTAAGCGTCAGCAGATCAGCAAATCGAAACATATTGTCATGCATGAAGCAAGTGATGTCATGCTACCGCATCTCAGTGTCTCTTCGCGATAACAGGTCCGGAGGGCATTGACCGCTGGACCAAGCGATACCAAGAGAGTAAAGCAAAATCGCAGACCGCAGACAACAAGCCGACACCAGTCACTAACCTATATCCACAAAACTCCACCTTCGGGCTTCCAACACCATCATCAACTCAACGTTTATCCAACAAAAAAAACACAACATACTTTTTCATGATCATCCACCGCAGAGCATTCCAATTGTATGTGACTCGTCGAAAATTTGGAATGTAGCCGCGGATAGGTCTGGCGCGGCACCCGCCATCTGGGAGAGTTTCAGGGTTATCGTGGGAGGCTCCGAGTTATAGCTCGTGCACGCACAATCTTGATTTTTGGGCTCGTCTCTGCCATGGTTGGTGAAGAATGATGGACTCGGTTGATGACAATGAATATGAGGTCCAGGTTTCATGGTATTTTGTGAGATTGACAGCCTACCTTCCTCGTTGCCCGCTTAGCAGTGGTAGAGCGCGTCCACTCGTAATGATGAGGTCGGTTGTTCAATCCAGCCAGCGGGGCACGATCGGTTATTTTGCCTACCCACAACGATTCAGTTAAGCAGACCTAGTCGTCGTAGAAAAAACCAAAGAGATATGGTATAGTTGTACAGAATGCAAAATACAAGAGTTGAAAGCATGCTAATGCTAAACACAAATTCCACTTTTTAAATTAACCCTAAGGCTCCTCGAACACGTACAACCCATCCAGCTCGCCACCATTCACCAGGCCCGTTCGCAGACAGCTAAAATCCCCATCCCCAGCGTCAACAAAGCCCTTCCTGCCATACCCATCTGCGTGATCCACCTCAGAAGGTGAGACGCTGAGTGCGCGAGGCGCTGAGTGGGAGCCCGGCGAGGACTCCTCAACGCGCAGTCGCTTTTGTAGGGAATCACCCCGGGACGGAGAGTCGTTGCCAACGTCTAGCTCTTCTGAGGAGCGTTTTCGTTGGCGAGGCGTAGGGATTGGCGCCACAGACTCTCCACGCCGCACTCGGTCGTCAACAGCACGATTCGAGTCTGTCCGAGGACGCTTCGGCGGAGTCGAGGTACGAGGGACCTCGATGGGATCACCAGTAGCAGCGTTCTCTGCCTCGAGGTCTCCAGAAGAGCGTTTCCGGGGTGTGACAGTGTGCGTCTGGGAACGTGGGTTCGTGAGCTCACACTGCTCCTCTTCACTCTCTTCTTCCTCGTCCTCATAAAGCTCTTCCTCTTCTTCTATCTCCTCTTCCTCCTTCGCCACTTTATTTCTTGGAACACGTACCTCTTCTAGTACTATTTCACTTGGGTTCTCATGTTCTGGCGGTTGCTGCGACTGAGGTCGTGGTGCTCGGGCTTGGGGTTCATTTTGGTGCGCAGGCCGCACCTGAGGAGTGACAGGGTTACCAGTGGCAACATTTGCCTTGACCATAGCACGTTCGCAGACGGAGCATCGACAGTGATATAGTGGTGCACAAGCCTCGCGCCATACCTAATGCAGTTGGTTCGGACGAGGTAGCATCGCGGCACAGAATGAAACTCACCTGTTTGAACGCTTCGAGACTGTACTGCGCCATCTGGGTCAACGTAACCGGTACATAAGGGATAGGATGTAAAAGCTTGGGTGATTCTAACACCGGTGACACGGGAATGGGGATGACGACGTGTGGGGGTTTTGGCCTTGCTGTTGCCGTTGTCGTTGCAGGCTCATGCTCTTTCTCCTCAGAATGTGATGGTGGAGGCGACGGCGTGGTATGTAGTGTTGTCGTAGAAAGAACAGGGCTCGTCGTGTGCGATCCATCACTTCTCGTCGACGCACTGGTGCTGCTCAAGGAATCGTCCTCGCGCTTACCACCGATGTCCAAGCCGCCAGCCGCCCAATCAACGCCATCAAACCATACTCCAGGTGTGCGCAGCTCAGCAAGCACATCTTCAAGGCTCATCTTCGACGCGCGCACAGCAGGGTCTACCCAAGCGCCTCCTATCCCATTCGCAGACTCAATAACGAGCCGCCGGACAATATTGTTCATCCCAGGCAAGAGGATCTGACGCAACTGTTTTGAAAAGGCACGGAAAGCCTGCTCACAAAGTCCGAACGATGGTGGGGCCTGAGAACGAACAGTCGAGAGACGTGGATGCGAGTCGTCCGTAGGTGAGGGAAGAGATGACGGGGACGATGGCCTCGAGAGTGTCCATGGACAAGGATGTGTAGCGGGAACTTTGATACGGTGGCGAGACTGTCCACTCTCAAGAGGCTCATCGTCGTCAGTTTCCGACTCGTAGTCAGGTTCCTCGCCAGGATCTCTGACACCTCCACCGATTGGTCGAGCATAGCCATACCACTGGTCGGCAGGACTGCACCAGTGTCCATCAAGAATTCGTGTCCGTGCCCAATCGGCAATAGCTAGGTCGCGCACACCACCTGCATCTTCAGTCATGGAAAGCAAGTCAGGATCATCTTCGTCCTCCGAGCCCTCATAATCTGAGGAGTACGCTGACCGCGGAGACGGCGAGCGCGAACGACGTGAAGGAGACAAACTGTTGACGGGACTATACGAGTCCCCCCCTTCCGTAGTGCGTGTGTGATCTTGCTGCGGCGCTGCTACACTCTCCGGTTCACGATGATGGTAAGAATTTTGCGAGAAGTCAGTCCCCATGCCTTCGCTGGCCCAACGGGTAGCAGCGACAGCTTGCTCCATCAACTCGGGCATTTTGGTGTATGACCGTAACCACTTT
>JABBWD010000152.1:0-47618 GCA_016628565.1 Suillus placidus
TAATGTGCCGAGACAATAAACTTCCCTGAACTTTTTTGTGATGCACCGGGCCGCACATCCCGAATTTTGATCGCGTCTGCATTTCTTTTTACAGTGAATACCCATGGCCAAGAGCACAGGATAGAACTCACATCAGTGGCCGATTCGATTCGAATCTCGTTGTCGGATTGGTGTAGTGTCAATCTGAACGCATGGCTTATTTAATGTTGGAGCAGAATGCATGTCATATCCTATCCTGCAGGGGCCCCCGCGATTCCCAAACAGTCAAGTTACGCTAGTACATATAGTTGAGTATTTTCAATTACCCCACTGAGTATTACCTTTCTCAATTCCCTACTTGGTCGTGCTTCGTACATGTGGTAATGGGATGAGTCCTTCGACATAAACTTAGTTGGTTTAAGCTTTTTCTTTCTACCCTCATTTTAGTGTGCCGGAAACCTAGCCTCTATCTCTTAAACTCCCTGTAAGCTCTGGATAATCAGTAAACTACGAGGGGCTGTCAGGTCATTGCATGGTCTTGCGTACAACGTTCCTTCTAGCCTTCCCCATGATCCAACTAACACATCTCGTGTACCGGTACAATTACTGTCCCGGCACCACTTGCCTTTGAAGAATAGTTTCGAGCCAGTCCGATCCCAAACTTGGAGATGATCGACGCAGTTTGTTTTCAAATTCGACTCCACCTTTGCCTCGTGGGGTCTGCATGTACGAGAAGTTGCCTCACGCAACTTATTCGCTTTCGCATTGTTTCAGAAAATGGCCCATTGGAACAAGGATCAGTGGGGAGTGCAACAGGGACAGGGATATCCGCCATTCTATGCTCTTGGCGGGGAGCCGAAGCGAGGACACTCTCAGCCATATGCGCAACCAGCCTAGACGTTCTGGGTGCCCAAAAGGCTCGATACTCGTTTGCATGTCATTTCAAGACAGATATAGGGATTCTGTATTTATACAATAAATAATTGCATGTGTTGTATTATCAGCTGAGATGGGAGTCAAACAAAAAGAAACAGGTAACTTCATGTATTTTAGATACATCGCCTATGCGTTCGTCTTGGCTTCAAGCTCATCTCTCTCCAAAGCTACTCTCTCAAATGACACTCTCAGCCATATGCGCAACCAGAACATCTGCAAACCAACAATCACCCTTCCAGGACGTTCGGTTTCAGTCGAAGAAGCGGGCCAACGACATTTTCTTTCTGATCCTTTTCATTCTGCTTAGTCCAGTACGTTATTTCTTGGTGCACTCCTTCTAACACCGCGGTAGTTCGCTTGGTTTGTTGCGCTTTCAGGAATTGCCCTCTCAGGATACGTGTCGGGTCACTGGCTCAGGGCTGGTGTAGGAAATGGCTCTCAGGTTGGCTCGTCGGTGACTGGTGACCCTCAGTCGGTGTGTTGACTGTAGACATCGATCGGTATATTTAACTGATGTTGACTGCGTTAGACATACTGCCTATCTTCCGTTATCTGTCGCTGCAACAGCTCTTGTCCTGTCTATAGCCTACCTGATGCTCGCACGCATCTTTATTGGGTCTTGATGCAGATAACTTTCGTTCTGTCTATAATACTTAACGTGTAAGCCCGCTCTAATGCCTCAGATCGAGTGCTGATCGTCACACTAGTGCCATTTGCGTTTATTACTGTGAGCGTTACGAACATCGGCCACCCTTTATTGACCACGAAGCTATGTACACCTGTTGCCATCATATTCACTATCATTGCCTTGCTCTCGATCTTTGCCTATTTTGACTTTAGGTTCCGTATTCCACTAGCGTCCCTTCCCCTGCACGTAGTAATGGATGTCTCTAAATATCACAAGAGCATCTATGTTGTTGCCTTCATCGCCTTGATCTTGCAAGCTGCTCTAAGTGTGTAAGTTGCTGTTGTCACGAAGAAGTCTTTTCAAATACTATTAAGTTTTCCTATACACTGATTGCGATGTAAGTGTTTCAGTTTGCTGCGCAATCTTCAGCTTCTCTAACCCATTTGTAGATATACGAAATGGACACCTGACAATCCAGGTAAGTTAGCATTACCAGCCAATTTAATCAGGTTTGAACGACCACTGTGACAGGTTGCGGCAACGGAACGTCTTGTTCTGAGAGCACTGTGGCAGGCCTAGTATTCTATGTCATACCACTGGACATCTCAAGTCATCGGTAACGTCGCCTTAGCCACTCTTGCTGGTGGAGCGTATGGAAGTGAGCATAGTTGGATGACTCGATTGATTTCATCATATCATATGCACATCGCAGGTTAATATTACTTCGGGCATTGAGAACAAGGCCATATGGTAGTGTTCTGTTTTATGCGCCCTCAGGTATGCTTATAGATTGATTTCAGCCAAAGCATTCAACCCTCAGCGCTTTTGGACGTGCTTCGACGCTCTCTCTTGTGTCAATAGCATTTGGATCCCTGATTGTTACTATTATAGAAGTTGTCCGCTTTATCCTGAGCGCTGCGAGGAACAATGCAAATGCGCAAGAAAGCTGTGAGTATTAATCTGAATTTTCACTATTTTAGCGCTAAATAGTGGCCTTTGATCAGTCGTAGAGGCGTGTCTTGCTTGCTGCGCAGAGTTCTTCGTTGCATGTATCGAAGGACTGGTAAGGTACTTCGATAGATATGCCTACATCGAAATTGGTGAGTTACCCTCAGTTGGTCTAGTTGTACTTATCAGTAACTTGATGTTATTAGCGCTCTATGGAAAGCCTTACATTAAAGCAGCAAAAGACACTTGGGCCATGTTCATGGATCGTGGTACACTCCGTCGTCGTCGTTTTCCTTCGTAAGCACTCAGGACGCCCAATATTTTAGGGATTGATGCGCTTGTCAACGATTCATTGATTGACATGAGCGAGTCACCAGTTGGGGATACTAACATCTTCTGATGTTCGGCAGCTTTGATGTGGGGAGCGCGTCCTCTCATGATGCCACCTAGAAGCGTCAAATTCACGCCATCACGGTTGACATTGCGGTGAGCCTCCTCGTTGCCGTTCGTGTTGGCTGGCCATGCGCGCCATATATCTTCGGGTATAAAGCTTTCAGGACGGTATGACTCATAGGGCTGGCAAGGCAAAGAACAGGGTCCGGAGCCCCGTCTTTTAGTTGTGCTTGAATGCCGTGCCTAGCGCGTTCGGAGTCTCGGACTTTGTTTGCTCAGGGTTTGAAGTTTCTCAAATGAACCGAGTAAGGTCCGAGTGATAATTACAGGGTACCACGAACTCGTGCTTCTTTTTGGTCGCCTCGATAGTTCTGCATGGTTATTAATATTTTGTAGCGATAACAATGCCCACTGATATAGAGGCTGGTGTGTCCAATATGTATGTGCAAACGTCAATGTATGTGAATACCGGCTGATTTTCTCGAATCCAGCTTCGTGGGTCTCGGAGAAGATCAAGTATTAGCTGCACGTGCGCCTGACATATTTGTCGTGAGAGCTTCGAAGTCGCAGCACATCTTTGCTTGATCAGCTTTGCAGCTCGTTGCTCTTACTATCCTTGTGTCGTTCATGTCAGAGGGATGCTTTGAGAGCTCTGGTATGCAACCTGAGCGTGAACCGAACTACAGGTTTTTCGAGTCATACGGCCATGACAGTCACCGGTCCGAGATGAAAGGAATGGTGGGCCCATCATTTCAAACGTCAAAAGACGTGAATATTACCTCACAGCGTGAAGCTTTTCGAGTTTATGGTACCGGAAACCGGATTGCAACCTGATGCTATTCGCGCGATTTACGCAAGTATCTATTGTTCCATGCAAGCCGTCAGCTCACCCGACAGGCTCCTTTAGGAATGGCCTGCACCTTGACCAGAACTTTTGAGTAATTTCAGGGTAAGTTCGAGAAGTTCTTGCGCTTCCATTGCAGTGTACATCATCTTGGGGTTGTCTTGGGATGCTATTCGCTCAACTTTCGCAATTATGCTGTGCTCCATGCAAGCTGTCAGATCATCTGATACTCCTTCAGGAATGGATGTCGGTTAACTCGCCTACACTTTGACCAGAACCCGGGCAAAGTGCAGTATAAAAGGTCTCGGATTATCATCACAGGGTGCATCCCTATCTTCTTCGAAAGCCTTTCACTGTGTTCAAGCCACTATCATAAGTTCTGCAATGAGCATCGTTCCATGGGATGGAGTATACCGCATCCAGAATGTCGCCTACCCCCAGCAAAAGATAGGACTTCAGGATGCTATTGTCGTCGGCCGTCACGAGGATTCAGTTGATCCATGCATCGAGGTAAGTTTTTGAACAGATATCTCATTGCACTACCGTTCAGTTCTCATGGCCTTTACAGTGGGAAATCAAAGCCAAAAGCGTAGGCGACAACAGCAAGATCACTATCCAGTCCGAATCTTATAACTACGTCGGTGCTGACGTCAGTTTCACTTTCCCCTTATTTTGAAGTTTAATACTAACTTGGCAAAAGTCTGAGAAAGTGGTTTACACTACCACACCTTATGAATGGAATGTATCATACCGCGAAGTTGGCAGGTGGATGTGAGTATGGCATATATCACGCGTCTTCAGGGAGTAACCTGGTTCTTCTCTTCAGCATCCAGGACCCTACTTCAGGCTTGTTGATGTACTTGCCCAATAGCAATGATGGAACAGAGGTACGATACTTGATTTTTCGCTGTTGAATACCATCTTACTTTATCCCTCAATCAGGTCAAAGTCACGAGGGATGGCGCGGGCGAAGTGTCATACTGGAGATTTATTCCTGTCAGGCCCCCCTCAAATTGATTGGGTGCGATGCACTGAGATAGTATTGATGTGGTCTCTATGTTGGTGTAGGTTAACGTGTATGAAATTCAAGCGCTCTCAGGTGAGCGGGCAATGAGAGACAGCGAGTAAATATAATATCTAGTGAGTGATAGTACTAGTGCTACTTGAGGCAAGGGTCAAGCTTACGCGGTCGGGTAAGTTCGATTCACAACATCGACCACCGTACGTAACACCCAAGCCGAACTCAACAGGGATAGATCCAACCCTCCACAACACCATGAATCGTCACAGCTTCACAACGTAAAATTCAACTATGACGATTATGGATGACATCATCTGCAGGCATGATATCCTGTTCATAATCATATACATATGTTTTTGGCGTAGTAGGGAAGCTGAGGTATGCATAAATGTGCTTGCTGCACACTAACTGGTTCCTGCAGTAGCAAAAATAGCATCTGTCCCAGGGAGGATTCGAACTTCCGGCTTCGCAGATTGGAGCGACCACAATGCGATGATTTAACCACTAATCGACAAGGACGCTAACCATTGGCCACCATCAATGTAACAAGGTCTCAAGACGACGAGAGCACAAGACTCGCCTAAAACGGTAGGGGCGGGTTATTTATTTAGAAGCTTCGTCCCGAACCTACTCATCGTGAAACAGGGGATTAAGTACGCGCGCCTCGCTCAGGGCGTCTCAGTGACTAGTTGCAACTTTGATAACCTGCGTTCGAGCGCAATGCGTCATGTATGAGATTTGCGAAACCCAAGTTGGAGTATACACACACGTTGGTATCTCTGCTTGTGACACTAGTGATCGATTTAACCAAAGTCGAACCGTGCTGCGTCGAGTACGGATTCCGGAGACTACAAACTTTAGTGTACATGCGAAGCAAAGAAGCAATGGCCTACAAAAGGGCAAGTACGACCGTCGACGTCACAAATTTCCAATATTCTATGAATACATGTCCCCGTATCTTGGGACTCACTTAGAAGTTAGAACAAATCATGATGTGACAAGAGATCTTCAAACCGGCTAGGAAACGACGATATGACGATTGCGCACTTCCTTCCATGGCTATCTCTCTTGTCGGAGCTTCAGGCCCATCGTTGAGATATTTGCGCGAATGGTTGAAGATATCGCATGGGTCCAAACTCCGTAAATGATCGTTACATAATAGTAACAATAAAAGGCAGTGACAATATTCAACTTAACCTGTGGAGCATCACGAATATTACTTTACCCACTCGCAATCTCCTTCAAAACTGCAATGAGGAAAACATCATATGCAGCGACCTTTGCCGCTGTTCTCATTATTATTGTCATCGTAGGTTGTTTAAATCCCATTTTATGAATGACACTCATCCAGGGGGTTTCTAGAATATATTATCTGCACGTCTCCCGGACTGGTTCGCCCAGAGAACGTTTTAACCACCAAATGCCCGCCTGACATATTGCATTTGAAGGCTTATTGCTAAATACGACATCGCAAACGCTCAGGTCACGGTTCGCTATGGGTTAATGAAAAGATGCGAGCGTTCTACTATCACCTTTCCCGGCCCTAGCAAAGGCGGACGTCTGGAATACACCAACTACGAATGTCGTCAGTTTCCGCTCCGTGTACAGGACAAATGTGACGACGAAAACCGCCTGTTCTGTGCTTTGTGGACCTCTGCTCAGTATTTCACCGAACTCGGCATTGGCTTTGCATCAATGGGTCTGGTTGCCTTGGTCATTGGCGTGAGCACGCACTCTAGGAGGAGAAGGGTTTGGAGAGCTGTGGCAGGGCTAGTCATATTACACGGTTAGTCTGTATCAAGCACATGACATCACGAGGCATCATTACATTCCGCAGCTGTGTTCCAACTTGTGACGTTTATCCTCGTCACCGAGCTGTACCGCAAGGACCGTTTCCCGGCCTTCGAGCACGCTAAGCCTGGTTAGTTTTTGTGGTGCCTTCTCGTCTTGCTGGCTCTAATATGTTCTTCAAAGGTGTTGGCTACGTCTTAAATGCTGTTTCTTGGATTTCAGGTTTTGCAGTAGGGGCTGGCGTCATTGTAACCGGTGTGGCTGCAGACCGCGGCCAGAAGTGGGCTGCTGGTAATAGATCATACACACCAATTCAAGGTTATGGTCAAAGATCTAGAGCATACAGACAGGTTCAAGGTTATGGTACAAACGCATAGTCAACTAGCTTCTTCTTCTACAAGCACAGTTGACAATCACAGGCTCTTTCGGTTTTACTTGTACCATATTTTGGATACCTTTGCACTTCCCGTATGCACGCATTTTGTAAATATGTTTATTGAAGTCGCCCTCACGCTTATTTGGTTAAGGTGTGATTGTATGAGCAAGATGTATGCAAAATAAAATACCAAACATTAGTTCTGCAGATACGATGTCTCTTCACAGCCCCTCTTCAGCCTTCTTCAGGATAATCTACCTGGTCATGTAGCCTCAACGTCTCATTCCAATCCCTCTTACGCCTCCTTCTGACAGAGAAGTACTTCGCTCCGCTGTCCCAAGTGCTCCTCACGCGACCCTTCTCCTTACCCCCACGCTCAACAAAAAACTTCTCGGGATCATCCGGTAATCCCAAAGTCCCCACAGCGAGGTTCATCAATCTCGAATGCAGATCCCGCCTTGTGATCAGTATCTCATTCAGTGTCTTCTTCCCCACACATAATAGCCTCGCCAGTGCCATAAAGGCGCGGAAAGCCGACACCGCATCTTCCGTCCATCTCAGCGTCATCCACATCATAGCGGGGACGAGAAATGTTGTGATGGCGGCGGAAGGAAGCGTAAACAGAATACAAGCAGCCCAGACAGATAGACCTGAAAAAAGCCCATAGACAAGCTTATATTGCGCAATTTCGTCGAAGGTGTCCCAGACTGGCCCAGTCCTCTTGAAATTCCGGACGGCGATGAATGTGGTAATGAATACGGGGGTCCAGAGCACCAGGCCTGGGAGAGAGATGGTAAAGAGACATATGAACCACGTCAGTCGAATAACCATCCGCATAGTAATCGTTCGCAAGGAGAGGGGACGCGCAACGCGATCGTCTTTGATACCCCAGCGAACAAGTCGGTCTTGATAATTCTTTCGATGGTAATTTAGAAACCGGTACATCCGTTGTGAGCTTATATTACCTTGAGGTCACGACGCAGTTGGTTGAGCTGAATGTCCTCCCTGGTGAAGTCGATAGACTGATCTTCAGCAGTACGTTTGTTCTTTTGAGTGTCGTCGGAAGCTTTGAACGCTTCGACAAATGTTCTGGTGATTCGCACATAATCTCCCAGGCTCATACGAGTCCCAAGAGGTGCATATATGCGTGTCGCCATCTTTGCAGATCTCACGAAATCCCAAGATGGTGAGTCAATCGTCCGAGAACTAATTTGTTGATGCATCCGTGCAGTCAGAGCCCGAATTTCGTCGTACTGTACGGGAGCGAGGAGCTCTGGATTGTCCTGAACCACAGGAAACTAAATGAAGTACTTTATACAGAGATGTATAGGCACGCACCTTGGGAGTGAACGTCATCGGGGGGTTGAATGTCACCAGAACATCTGATCTGAAATGTTGTCGATGCCTACAATTTCACGCGGTCAGCAACTAGGTAGAAATGAGAGTAGTTGATTACATGTAAGTGACTGAGCACGTCAGAATGGATATGGAAAAGTTTGGATCATCACGATTACGACTCAGGACATCCGAAACAATACGAGCCACTAAAAGATAGGTGAAGCAGACATTAGGAGGTACTAATCAGTCGACAAACCTCCTGTCTTAAGGGGGGCAATAGTGGGGTGATAGCGACTTGCCCCCTCCGGAAATAAACAAACTGCATCTCCAAGTTCGAGTGCCTGTTAAGTAAATTTAATTCGACGTCCAGATCCCCTGTGTATACTATGAGCGCATCTTACATCCATTAGCTTATCCATGACTTGACTGTTATCAACCTCGTGGTTATTATAGTCTTTGCGCCGCTTAATGGGCACAGTGCCTGCGGATTCAATCAGCCAACTGGTAAATGTCCTATGGCCGAATTGGGTGGATTTTGCCGTGAGCCGCAGCATATTACGCGTCTACACGGCAATGAGTCAAGTGGTGACGCCAGGTTCAAAGTCGCGGTTGCTTACTCTGGACGGCATAGAGGTTACCATAAGACTGACGTATACAAACTATGAGTTGACGCGCTTGGCCGAGGCAGAAGTGTTCTCACAGTGCATCCGTCAGGGAGTTGGAATGGTTGGCGCAGACAATGCTGAGTCGCGAAACCATTTAGCTGATGGAGGATAACCTGACTGGGGACGGACCATGGTTGCCCGGTCTTCGGTATAAGATCAGCATTCTCGACGACAATGGTCCCATAGAATATCTTCAACACAAACTTGAAGAGCAACCTAACACCGCCGTTCCGAGTCAAATTGTGTCGACCTTGGTACATGGCTGACCTCACCGAATTAAGATATAAGACCAGGACGTAGTAGAACCCTTGGGCATATTTATATGAGTCTCGTCGTGAAGGTCGTGTACATGAACTGTCGTGCGTTAAGGGAGGAAATCGGAAAAGGTCGACTCAAAGTATTAGTATTGGGTATTACATAATCAAAATTTTGATCAATGCGGCCGCATGTCAGTAGGACGGTCATTTACAAGTGATCTACAGGTAATCGTCATGGAGGAGGCATTGGCCAAAATACGGCCTCACACGACCTCAAATCTTGCCCACCAGAAAGCACCAGCAAACCTGCTTCAGGCTTTAGAATCTACGTTTCAGGAAAAGCATGCGGACAGGACACCTACGGCTTATTTTGCTGCATTGATAACAACTCTCGATGGATGCATTCAAAAGGAGGAGGCTTCGCTTGGAGATGGAGACGTGCTACCCGCAGAACTATATCTTCTTGCTCTAGTGGCTCCCTTCGTCCCCCCGCCAGTTATCCAGACTAATCTCAATACACTTCTCTCTCTGACCGCCCCACTTTTTCCTGCCTTGATGGCACATGCCCCTCCGCTGAGGTCACAGCTGACTCTGTACAACGCTGTGTTCAGAGCCCTTGACAAATCTCAACTAGACGTTTCTGCAGTCCGCCAATCATTTGCATCTATACTGCAATTATGTCTGGATCCGCGACCAAAAGTGCGCAAGAAAGCAGCCGACATTGTAAAAGACGTTCTTTCCTTCCCACCGAGTCCTTTAATCCGGCATCCTTATGCTCAGCGGGTTGCTGAGTGGGCTCATATTGCGCTTCAGCAAGCAAGCTCTGGCGCCTTACCGAAATCAAAATCATCTGGAAAAGGATCCGACACCTCAGCTGCAGAAACAGCTATCCATCTCCTTGCCTTCTTGCGCCCAGTACTTCCAAATCTTCCCCTCGATGTATGTTTAATAATCTTTGAATCACGGTCTGCTAACCCAAGTAATCGCAAAGGCTATTCCACCCATCACCACTACACTCTTAACCCTTCCGCGATTGGGAAACCCCTACCTCTCCCAGGCTGCATACTCAATTCTTTCCGATCTTTTCACTGCATCTACCACGACTGGCACTGCCAGTGCAATAGAACAAATTCCGGCCGTACTTAATGCCGTCCTGGAATCTCCGCCAGCAAAAGCCGATAATTCCATTTCTCCATCTTGGATTCGTGTTCTAGGAGATGCAATGTTTGCATATCATGTTGCGGACGTATTGGCCTGTGCCGCTGAATTCAACAAAGTTTGGAAAACGGTGTGGTCGTACTTTGAGACGAAGCACCCACCAACCCGCAAAGCTGTTGCGGAATCTCTGGCTTTACTTACACGTTGTATCACCTCTTCCATCGTGAAAGACTCCATTTCAGACGGCGAAGCTGGCAAATCGCCCCTGCGAAGCATCATCTCGCAAATAACGAAAGCCCTCGACTCCCTGGCTTTTGCATCTGCTATGCAGGAGCTGCTCTCGGTTATTTCAGCTCTAGTCTCAAACTTGGGTGTTCGTGTGGACCCCGCGAAGTCTACTACTGCTACAGAGGCTTTACTCATGCCTCTAGTGTCGAAAATCGCCGATCTGCGGATCCACAAAGGCTTTGAGCACAAGGAGGCTGCTGATGCTGTGCTCTCGACGGCTATGCGAGTAGTGGGTCCCGCTGTGCTTCTTGCAGCCATTCCTCTAAACCTAGAGCCCTCGGATCGGTGAGTCATTCTGAAACGGGCAAAAGGACTGGAGCTGAATATTTATCTTTAGCCAAGCAGGCAAAGAACCACGCGCATTTCTTTTGCCTATGCTCAACCAACCCCACCCGTCGCTCCTTGGCCATTTTGTCTCATATTTCGTGCCCATGAGCGAGCGGATGTTCAATTTGCAGCAAAAGGCTGATAGCGAAGGAAGGCAATCAGAGGCGAAAGTGTGGAGTGTGCTTGTCGCTCAGATATGGACTGGATTTGCGGGCTATTGTCATGCACCTTCTGATATCAAGACAGTACGTGCGGCGTTCGTATGAAAGTTTTTATATTGATAGATATCGTTTTAGGCCCTTACACCGGCATTCTCGCAACTCCTTTCTCAGCTGCTGTACAGCCAGCCTGATCTTCGGCCACCTGTACTAAGAGGCCTGAAGGCTTTGATAGAGTCCAACAAGATTATCGCATCCCAGCTCGACACAGACATGGAAGAGTCCTCCATGTCTGATAATGCAATTACTCCAGAACAAGCTTCCCAGAACCTTACTTTCCTCAAGACCCAAGTAGAGAGTTGGTTTGCTGTCTTCTTCAACGTATTCGGTAGCGTGGATAGGGATAATCGTGGTATGGTGGGCGACGTCATCGGTGTTTGGGCTGGACTCGCAGAGAAGCAAGACATCGCAAAAGCCTATCGTAAGGTCGTCGACCTTTTCCGACAAAGCCTCCAACAATCAGACAACGGGAACACCACTGCAATGACGCAAGACCTTCTAATCCTCCTCCTTCCCTTCCTTGACGCACAAGACATCGCCGCTCTGTTCTCGACGTGCCTTGCGCAAGAGGTGCTGTGCCACAAGGACAACGGCGTACAAAAGCGTAGTTACAAGATTCTAGCAAAACTTCTGGAGAACGGCAAAGTAGAAGAGGACGCGCTCCAGACTTTCCAACGTCTAGACGAGCTTTCCGTTGGGCTTGCACCTGCTGCAAAGAAAGATCGATTTATCTTGCTTTCTCTGCTGATACTTCGGGTTCCTAGCGAGTCTTTGCACATCATCCCTTCGCTTATCCCAGAAGCTATCTTGGGTACGAAGGAACCATCAGAGAAAGCCCGGTCAGCAGCTTTCGAGCTCATAGTTGCTATGGGTCAAAAGATGAGCCAGGGTGGTATAGTGAAGAGGAGCATGGTGGATGGAATGGATGAGGATGGCGCCGAAGGCGAGTCGTGATTGCACTGCGAATCCCAGCTATTGACATACTCTTTGCAGCACAAGCAAGCATTAACGAGTACATGACCATGGTTGCAGGAGGCTTAGCAGGAGCTTCACCGCACATGATCAGTGCCACCGTAACCGCCGTCTCCCGTCTCGTTTTTGAGTTCAGGGGTATGTAAGTTGACGTCGTGACCACAATTCATCTAACGATTTGGGTAGAATCCATCGATACCCAGATGCAGACAGAGATCTTCACGACTCTTCTCGTTTTCCTCTCCTCTGCCAACCGTGAGATCATCAAATCTACGCTCGGGTACATCAAGCTTGCGATTCATACTTTGCCTATTGAATTGCTACGACCACATCTAAAAGAACTCGTCCCTGCACTCCTTGCCTGGTCTCACGATCACAAGAACCACTTCAAGGCAAAGGTCCGCCATATCTTCGAGCGGATGATCAGGAGGTTTGGGTGGAATGACGTGTATCAAGCGGCAGGGGAGGATCAGGCCGCGAAGGTATTGGTGAATATCAAGAAAAGGAAGGAAAGAGCTAAAAGGAAGAGAGCTCGAGAGGACGATGACGAAGAAGTGGAGGAGGTTGGTTTTCATGAGTGTCCATGATTTATTATCGCTGACGACATTATTCAGGCGACCAAAGGAAAGGTTCCCACAGGCGATGCCTTTGAGGACGTTTTGTATGGCAGTGAAAGCGAGTTGGACGACAGCGACGAAGACGAGCAGGTATCTCGACCCATGACGGGACCGAAACGGAAGGGAGTTGAACAGGGAGTGCGTCTGCGGGTGGATGATGACGAACCGATGGACCTCTTGCAGGGTGTTGCATCACGATTGACCAGTGGGTATTCATCATGTGCTTGCATCTACATCATTTACCTCTTTACAGATGCCCAAGCCAACCGACGCCGCAAGCCGGGTCAAGACGCAGGTCGCTTCAAAACTGACACTGACACTGGAAAGATTGTTATCAACGAGGACGAAGAGTCTGACATTGAAGTCAGCTCTCGGAAGGCTTCCAAAGACGTTGCTGGCAGTGCATATCGGGAGAGTATGACCTCGGTGGATGGCTTTACCCGCGGGCCCAATGGGCGCATCAAGTTCAACAAAGATACTAAAAAGAGACGCCGCGAGAATGAGGACGAAGACGGAGATGTTGAGATGGCTGATGGTGCTGCCACTGCTACGAAGAAAAACAAGCGACCCATGGAGCCAAAACTGGGCCACGAGTTTAAGGCAAAGGTTGGTGGTCTGCTGTGTTTGTGCTCACAGGGTCTGATGCTCTATTGCAGAAAGCTGGTGGTGACGTCAAGAAAGGCGGCGTGGATCCGTATGCTTACATGTCGTTGTCTCAAGCCGCGAAGAAAAAAGGCCGAACCCGGACTGGCATCGCTGGAAAACATCGATGAAGTTCAGCGCAGACTACCAAAAAGCGCGTGTAGATTTGTTTTTGGATCATTGCTTGATTGTTTTTATCAACATCTGCACCAGGCTGTAGAATACACTTGTCAACCGTACAATGTTTGATCATGAGGAGTACCGAAAAGACCATGACCCCAACTGCTAGGCTGCTTCCAGTTAGAAACCTCTACTTGCAACACCTTGGATACCACAGCTGCCATGAGCTGGGCGTCCGCTCTGTTGTCCCCCTCCATGACATATTGCAACAGACATACAGTCGGATTTGCCATGAGTCGGAAAGTGAGGAGAGTATTCGACGAGATAGCCCTCCGCCTGGTATGAAAGGTATGGCTATCCTTTCTGCATCGATATGCAGGAACTGGGAGACGGGTGAAGTGTAGATGGGTATTGGCAGGGTTGTGAGGGCGGCCAATGGACCAGAAGTCAGATCAGGTGTTCCAGGTGGGACGATCTGACAAGTAGGTGTCCTGGAAGCATCGGAAGAACATCAATTCAAAGCTCAGATATCGAATCATTGCAACTCAACAGCATCTGAGGGTCAGTCCTGTTGGACATATCTACTCCGCCAATGACGAGGACAGCTGAAGCTCCTGAGGTACGGATGAATTCCAACAGGGAGTCAACAAAATCCTGTTTCGAGGACTGGTGGGATGCAGGATCAGTACAGTAAAAATCATGTCTGAGATCCGAGTGAGGGCTTTATTACCTTTAATGCGGGAGAGCGTTGCTGTATGACTGCGATATTAACATCATCGCGGCCAAAAACTAGCCTGTCTGTTAGGCAAGACTCTGGCAACACATGTACTAAGACATACGCTCGAGTGGTGTTGTGACGCCAGGAAGATCGTCTTCGCGAGCTCCGACGACAGGAACCAAGGTCCTGGGGTCGAATATGCCTACACGGTGCAAAGAAAGTGAAGCGATCAGGAGATCAGCCGCGAGCTGTGCAACGTTCGCGACAGAAACAACCGGCTGCCTTGGAGAGTTTGTCTTCAGTGAGCTGTCTTGAATCGGATATCGGCATACGCACAACGACGAGGACTTTGCCCTTTGTACTGAAATGAGCAGTCGGGTGATAGAATGTCATGGCCTGCGAGGTTGCACGGTAAAGAAGTTAGTAAAAGCTGGGTACTAGTAGTACGCGTCGATTTGGCTATTACCCTACATATGGCTTGGACTCAGTGTACTTAGTGCCGAATTCAGTGCCAATTAGGTTTCGCAGCTGGGAAATTATTTCCTTATTTAACCAGTTGATAACCACAATAGCTGCCTAGCACCTGTGACTCCCACATAAGTACCGTAACTACAGGAGATAATGCACGTGTTTCGCACCTGTAAGACGAGGGGGATCCAACGGATCAGCGCCTCCTTCAATATTCCCTGGATAAAGAGGGACTTTAGAGAACAATATGTACCATAGCGTGTTATTATTAATACCACCTATTATTAGACTCACTGTGATTCGGTTACCGTGCCCAACGTCGCATAGTGATGGGAACCTACGAGCTCGCTGTGCGACACGATGAGCTCGAGTATCTCACTCAAAAATGGTCGGATTGACGGCGCGTTTCGACGAAAAGTGCATCAGTCATGATTGTGATACGTATGGAATACATGCATGTACGAAAATGACTAGTATTACTCTTCTTCAGCATTGCCATGAATTCTGAGGCGTGAAAAGTCATCAGCAACAAGGAGGACATCCTGCAAACTCCTAGATGCTTGTTCCACTACCTCATCCTCTTCCTCCTCAGTCATCCAAGTCATCCTGGGTGTCTACGTCTAAGGGAGATGCGGTGTGATCAATAGGCAGGGATTCAACAAGCATCCGGGTGGGGATCTGTGCATTAGCTGCACTTCGCGCTCTCGCCGGGACTTGTGTCAGCGCTGACACCAGGGGTTAGTGTCCCACTGAAACCCGGAAGCTTCGATATGTCATAAAGCCATTTGAGATGTCGTGAGTTGAAACGGCCTCGAGTGTTTCGGTGGATGGTGATCTGATGTGCGAGGGCTTGGCTGGTGTCCTTTAACTGATCTTCGCATTCCCGTAGGTACCTCTCTTCATCGCGTATATAGGTCACGAGGCGTCGTACCTCAATATTGAGACGCTCGATCTCTTCACGCGCCCGACACATTTTGAAGTGGAGGTCCATTGCGCTACGAGCAGCAGCTGATGACCAAGGGTGTCGAGAAACGTCCGCACGTGTATCACGTAGCAAGTCGAAGTCTGCGAGGAACGCATACTCTACGACCTCATCCCACTTAAGCATCCGGCGGGGAGGGTGCATTGACCGAGCAATAGCGTTGTATGTGTTGAGGGCAGTTCTGATGGCGACGGAACGTGTTTGCAATGCCTTAGCGATATGCTTCCGCAGTTTGTAGCCTTGTTTAGTGTTAGAATCAGCAAACAAGATACTACCTTTTACTCACCTGTGCCCGCGCGGTTCATCCTAGTCAGCTCAAATATGCGTGCAACAACCAATCCTTCGAGACGATCCAGCGCACGCTGGTATTTCCGGTTGGCCACGAGTCTCCCAACCCTCTGCCACTCTGCATCGTGAGGAGTCCAGCGTTTCTCGATCTCAAGCTTGCACTCGAGTGCTTGAACGAGCTTCAAATGCCTCTCATGGTCCTCCAGAGCATGCCGTCGGGCACTCTCGGCATTGCGAGTATTCTTCGCCTGCACATCATATGGCACAGCGTCGAGGTGCAATGAGCCCTGGAAAGCTGTTATTGCGGCGTCCAGAGTTTCCCTATGCAAATTTTGAGTCAGCGAGTACAAGGCCCATACCTCGACATCTAAACTCACTTGCTCGCAGTAAGATTAACCAACCGCTGCCAATACTCCATCTGCAGCGTTTCGACCTCGGGTTCTCGTGTCAGACCTCGAAGATATACCTTTTCTTCTTCCAGCCAGTGCTCGAAAACGGTCTCATCTGTAACTTTGAGATCTCGCATAAGGTTTGGTAGGGTCGCATCTCTGTCATTCAAGATATCAAGCGCTTGCTTGTAGTTGTTGTATAAAAAGTCGGCTAGCAAATACAAGGATTATGTCAGCATGCAATCAAGTTTGACGACGAGACAGCTTACAAAGATTGGCATACACTTCAAAATTGTTGTTATGCTCGAAATACGTGTCGATGGCCTGTTGTCTGTGGAATACACTTGCATACCGTAGTGCAGACGCTAAGGAATTTGATTTTGAGAATGTCCGTTCGCACATTTCCAGATCCTTGAGTCCCAAACCTTTGATGTAAGTAGTAAGCGAGAAAAGTTGGCACAATCGCCTGTGTGCATGTCCATGGAAGGCACTGACAAGGCAAGTGTGATGCATAGACCGTGCGAGGGGTCCGAGGGAGCTGTTGTCAAGGGTGGTCTTGAATTGACAACCAATGTCATACCCGGCACCCAGATTGCTTCCAAATACGCCCAGCAACTTTGGAACAACGGCTAAAGGATACTTTGCACTGGCAAATAATTGTTAGTTCATGAACAATCCATCAAAAAAAAGCTTACAGCTCCCCGCTCTGTACCATATCTGCAACAAGCAGAGAGAATCCGTGGCGGCACACGGCCATAAAAATGCCCGTTTCATCGTAAATACCCCACGCGTTCTTGGTCTTTGTATCGTCCATATTCTTCCAGCGTCCTTCGCACGAGTTCTCGAGATGTACATCCTAATAGTTAGGTATTAGCCATCACCAACCCGGATGGAAAGCACCTCTCACCTCATCACCTGCAGTAGTGGAGTCCTGCGCGAATTGGTCTACGAAAGTGCGAGATAGGTAGCGGTCACTCGCCAGTTGCTGCCCTGTTGGAAGTTCCGAAGATGTACCGAGAGAATTGTCAGTGTCCAAAGATCTTCGAAGGACTCTTTTTAAAGAGTCGTTACCATCCATAGCATAGAGCAAGCTGAATATTAACTCGGGTTCATCTGTTAGTGTGTATGTACATGCAGGACAGGCGTGTTTCAAGCGCCAATCAGGTGTGTCACGTCGTAACGATTCAGATACCATGGCTGCCACGGAGCGTCGAACTTGAAGATATAAATCGAACGCAATCGAGAATTGACGAGATAAGTGTCTGTGGAAAGCAACCTGCGCGTGAATCAGCACGATAAGAACAAAAAAAATCAGAGGACATACACCATGCAAGTCGCACATAGTTTTGACGAAAGCCTGAATAGACAATTGAGGACTCCTAAGATGTGCTACACGGTATAGATCCAGAGCTTCGGTAGTGATTCCGACAGTTGGTGATATTGGTGAACAAGGCATCACACCTTGACGAACGATCGCAGTGCTAATAGTGGCGTCTGTTGGCAAGATTCGAAGAATGACTTTCTCAGCATCTAAAGAGACATGCCGTCATCAAATAGTAAGCAAACGACAACAGACCGAATCACTCACAGAACACATCTATCATGCTGATCGGCCATTGACCATAGTCAGAGCCACTCTCCAGGCCGTCTTCTCTCTCCAATCTCTCAAAAAAGTGTTCCTTACATTTTGCCAGGCTCCATGCAAGGTACGCGTCGGTTATCACTGGCAGCTGCTCAGCAAACACCTTGTTCCTGCGGAGGACACGATCACGACGGGTGCGGTTATCCACGCGTCGAACACGATTGTTGCTGCTCGCAAAGGTACAGGTCAAATTTCAAGGTAACGACGAAATTCACTCACATTTTCCAAAAGTCTCCTAGAACCTCTCTTGCAAGGTCAGTGAACTCGCCACCAGCATGGCTGATGGCGAGCGGCTCCGTTCCATCGCAGACATCGCCAAAGCTGAAGTCGTCGCAGTCTTCCTGCCAGCCGTCGATGGTGGTATCATTGTCCTCTTTCAGCGCTTCGAGTGCCCGACGCTCATCCAAACTCATAGCTTTACAACAGGTTTTTTTTTTCTTATTCTAAGTATTAAATTGACATAGCATACCTTGTAGACGTGCTTGCCGCCATTCATTGGAACTTGCTGCTTGCTGAACCAACTGCCTGTGCTTGAGTACTTTGGACACGGAATTGGCTGGCAATCCATTGTTGTCCCTCGGTGCCCTGATGTGCCGAATGGATCGCAGAGAGATGTTGGTGCGGACTCGCTGGCGTGCTCCACTAGTCCGCGCCATTCAGACGCATCTTATGTTTGTACTACTGGTCTGATCTATTTTGCACGTGACTGATTATCTGTAGCACTCCAACCAAGTCCTTCGTGAGACCGCTCCTATGTCAACACCATCTAGTAGCAGCCCTACCCAGGGTGACCATATTCAAGACTTGCGCAATTTGCTGCAAGGGATGACACTATCAGGTGGGTGTTTCACTCATCCAAAAACTAATACACTGACACTCGATAATAGATTCATCAGTCGATACCGTCACTTGGAGCCGCAAGACAACAGAAGAGTCCATCACCCTGTCGAGATCATCGCTCACGCCATCCACACCCACCAGCACTCGTGCCGTTCCAAAGAAAAAAGGGCCCATTCCCCCTTCCACCACAGCTCGCACTACTGCTACTACACCATCCCACCCTCAGCCTCAGGCTTCGCCGATGGTTGCGCAGACACCCTACCAAGTCACGGCCGCCTGTTCCAATGCCTAGCGACATCCATCCTCCACGACCTGATCAGACACCCGAAGGATTCTGGGTGATAACGGTTGGGCAGGAAGTTCGGCGTGTTTTACCGCTGGTGAGTGTGCCGTGTCTGGGTACCTGTTGGCTTGCGTTGGCTAATTCTTGACGATGTTGTTAGGGCCGACGTTGCTGAGCGAACAAATTTTGTTAGTGGTAACGTTCAGAAACGATACGCGTCGTTTCAGCAGGCGTTAGCAGCATATACGGCTGGGTGTGACGAAGGCAGGGTCCGGGCAGTTCCACTGGCAGGTGGCCCTTTCTGGCCATCCCCTCCAGAGTCCGAGCCCAACCCTCCTTCACCTACATTGTCTGTGGGCTCATCTGCGAGCTCAGACTCATATGACCTATGGTTGCAGGTCGAAGACTTGACGGAGACGATGAGGCAGCTTTAGTCTAGTTTACGTTGTGCGCTGTACATGTGTTAAAATGACAATGAAATTGCGCAACGCGCCTTACTCATTAGACTACTCCGACGCTCGATTCTGCGAATGCACCATGCACCCCCTCTGAGCACACTGGTCGTCTTGATAATACACCGACCCCTTACCTGCAATTAAATACCTTAACCTCGACTACTTACTATGCTGAGGCAGTCCCGGTCTTGAAGAGTACATATGTTGGAATATTTGTTAATAGTGTAGCAATCCAGCATGCGCTGAAAATCATCATATGTTGGTCAGTGTGTCACTAGTGTTGCATCATGCATCAACCGCCAAAACCGCTACATAAAGTCCTGTCATAGTCATAAATGTTCTGCACGGAATCACCACAACATTTTTCAGCTTCGGGTCAAGTATGCATGTCTGCCTCTGCCTAATAAACACCTCACTGTGTTCAATATTTTTTTTAAGTGTTACATTCGTGAGCCCGAGCATCCGTACACCCATGTTCGCTATCTGTTCGCCATGTTCGCCATGTGTTCGCCATGTGTTCACTATGGCAATGCTCAGACTGCCTGCAATTAGATACCTTAACCTCGACTACTCCGACCCCCTCTGGTTTGCTATGGCAATGCTCAGACTGCCTGCAATTAGATACCTTAACCTCGACTACTCCGACCCCCTCTGCGCACACTGGTCGTCTTGATAATACATCGACCCCTTACTATGCCGTACCTTAAACTCAACTACTCCGACGCTCGATTCTGCGAATGCACCATGCACCCCCTCTGCGCACACTGGTCATCTTGATAATACATTGACCCCTTACCTGCAATTAGATACCTTAACCTCGACTACTCCGACACTCGATTCTGCGAATGCACCATGCACCTCCTCTGTGCACACTGGTCATCTTGATAATACATCTTACTATGCCGAGGCAGTCTCGGTCTTGAAGAGCGTGTTTCAGCTAAATAACCTATTTACAATGTTCATTATCTAGTTTCACCTCGATGAATTTTACCTCCGAAATTACAGAAACCAGTAAATCGTATAGTAAAATGCTGTCGTACTTGAGACGCTCCCTGCAATAAGGGCAACTGGTGTGTACAATCTCCCGTATGGCTTCCAGGATCGTCCTCCCCTCCAAAGCATGCATCGCACATTGATCAAGGAAAACATCAGTCTCACGTTTCCCCTCCGCCCGAGCGTGCGCGAGTGCTTCCTCGTATGCTTCTCCCCATGTATCCTCTGACACCAACCACTCCTTTCGCCACCTCTGGAAGATTCTCTCGGTAGAATCTAGTGTTTGAGAGTCACACGGGCAAGGCAGATCGTTGTCCATCATGAGCACCGAATCATCATTGGCGTCCCAGCTACCATCACGGGACAGGTCTTCGCAGCGGTCAATTGAGGATGCGGTGGGTGCCGTTTGATCTTTGGTTAGTTTTTTTTTCTTCCTGTAGATCCGTTGAGTAAATGATACCCATGGCGATATACGAGTCCTTACCTTGCCCTATTGCTAAAAAAAACGATTTGTGTGAGCACGAACAGTAGAGTTGCATGGAGGATGGACTTACAAAGCTACTCGAGCACGAGCCTTAGCAGTTTTGAGCTTCTCGAACTCTGTCCGGGGGTGGTAAGCAAAATTTCAGTGACTCAGACAATTTGACCTACCCTGGCTTGGAGAGCCAACGTTGTGTAGCTGTGCGCTGCCTGGATGATGAGCTGCATGATTTCCCCCGAGTTGGATGTCCCTTTGAATGCGCAAGTTAGACGGGCATATTGAAATGTGAAGAATTGTGCTTACCATGGTTTGGGGGGGAAGGAACGAGAGACGACCTGCCGTGAGACATCGACGACTGCCAATGATCAAGATAATATAATCCGACATCGACCGACGACAGCTGGCAATGATCGAGATGATCGATGAAATATTTTGGCAAGTTAGACGTTAAGTGCCAGCGGGAGTAATACGTGCTTACTAATGAGTTGTTGGTCCAAGTTTAAGCATGCAGCCTTGCGTGGTCTGCTTTCTGCTTCATTGTCTCTGCTGCATCGTCTTCCTTCGGCATGCTAGAAATGCGAAACTCTACAGCCAAAATCAAGTCCCAGACCCATAGTTGGCGTTTGGACTCTGCAGGGATGGACTTTACAGTGTCAGGAACCCGGGACATCAAAAGGTATGTGGTGGGTTCGTACCTCCCCACTCCTGAGCCACGTTGACCTGGCTCATGCCATTTATGCAGGTGCAAGTCCGTGGCGTGCATCCCACGGCCAGAGAAAGTGAGACAGGTATGACCTGAGAAGGGTAGCGAATCACCTGCTCCTGAGGGTGTTACAAAGTCCGACGCAATGGATATTGACACGCCTCCGAAGGAACTGAAATCGACGCAAGCTCCAATCGCCAAACACATTCTTCGCCCTACTCCTCGTCTCCACCAAGGTTCCTCCCAAAACGCCCTTCCATCTACTCCGACCATCAATCCTATGGATGCATCCAAACTTCAGTGGCCATCATCGTTGAGTTCTGCTCCAAATGCGCGGGAACCCCCACACTCACCATGCTCTAGAGCTGATGAGAAGCTGACACAACTGCCCCCAAGTGAGGCTATGTCACCACCGTCTGCTCCAAGCGGACCTAGCGGACCCCAGTCGCGCAACATGTATATTGAAGGTATGCCTCGATCAGCACTGCTTTGCACTGCCACTAATATGTTGACCTCAAGATCTTACACCGATTTATGCCTTTTTTTTTTTTCAAAAAAATGGTGTTGAATGATAGGATGTGTCGCGTGTCGATTATTGGCGTGATCTATATGATCCGTCACACACCAAACTCTGAAGTTGTGTCCCCGTCTATTTGTCTACCCACAGCTCCAAGTATGAGCCTCTACGTAGCAGATGATTTTGATGCCAATGGCGATTTCATTTTGACCAGAGATTTTTCAGGTGTTTCAGGCGACGATTTTGATCCGGTCAGCAGCACTGGCAGTGAACGGGTTCCCAACATCAATCAGATCAACTGGGATGACCCGTCTCTGTACACGATGCCGCTTACCAACGACAAAATCGCAGCTCTCACTAAGGACATAGCAGCTACAAATATCCCAACTATTCCAGAGCTCCCCGCTCCCCCTGCTCGCACACCATCACCTCAGCCAAGTCCCACCGAAGCAGAGGCGCCGGACACCATTATAAACATACCAGAATCACTCCACGAGGCAAACACGTCCTCCTGGGCAGCACGGAACCCAACACGAGCAATTATCCGCCCTCGGACACCACCACCTCGACTAACAGATGCCCATAAGGCGTCTCGAAAGATCAAGAGGGACCAGAAGCTCGAGAGAACGAAGCACTTACATGACGCGGTCGCTGAATACTTGAATGCACAGAAAATGAAGATCGAAGCACTCTCGCGGGCTCACCACGTTACTCCCAAGCACATCAATGATATCATCGGCAGTCAGACGCATTATCGAACCTCCCGCAAAAGTCAATTAATCAATGCACTGGTTCATGCCAAGGCGAAAGAGATGAACACAGGTAAGTCGGATCAATTTTTACTCAATCGTATCACGAAGCTTATCTTGCATCAACTAGACCGACCCGCAGGCTCTCGGTACTCGTTGGCCGAACTTCGTGAGATGGTTGCGGCTGACCCTGAGACAAAGAGCCTTACCAGGGAAGAAAAGGAAGGTTACATTGCAGCTCTCGAGGAGCATTGCGAAAAAAAGGTCGTTAGTGTTCGGGCGAACAATCTGGCAGCTGCGCGAGACGTTGTAGCCACAACGGATAGGATCGTCAAGGAGGTATGTTTGAATTTCCACAGCAACTAACTAAACTCATTGTTCTTTGAAGCTGGATGATCTGCGGGTTCGGACTGGTGTCTATGGCACACTATTTGTCGTCCGTGGTCACATCAATGACACCATTCAAAGCGCGATGCACGGCACAGATAATTCTGAAGATTTTTGGGAGGATGTATACGAGCATCCTATGGCCGATTTTCTCAGGCAATATGAACAATGGGCGTGCACGCAAAATCAAAGTAAGTCCTTCGTCTTGTTATATAGCTCGTGTACTTATGCAACTCCCATAGATCTCAATGAACGGGACTCTTTGGAAGCTGTGAGAAAGCAAGTACGCAAACTGATACTCCGGGGCCTAGGTGAGTATCAATGTGTTCTACACATGCCGCCCCCGTCTAACATTATTCACAGTTGCTGTGACCGGCAAAAAAGGTATCGTGATGAATTACAACAACTATGAAACGTCCGTCATCGAAATGTACGGAGTGCGCCTTGTGGGCTGGCCCCATGGTGTCAAGTTCACAAGCCCTTCGAACATCGGGACCGTCGGCGACATTCGCAAGCTCCGTGACGCCCTCAAGGCACGTACGTGCTACTGGACTGTTCTTTCATCTGCGGAGGTCCAAGCTCACGTGTCTGAACTCAATACACGCCGTTCAGCTGGAGAAGTTGTTCGGAAACCACGAAAAAAGCGTTCAGACGCTGGATTACCTCAGAAACGTAAAGGCGGGTCTAGCGCAGGACGGGCAAGTAAGGAGAATCATAGGCCATCGAAGAAAGCAAAGAAGAACCCTGCCCAGCTGCAGGAAGGTCCTAAAAGCGCTGAATATGTGGAGTCTTCTGGCGAAGAGGAGGGGGATGAATAGTAGTCTTACATTGCCTTAGTCTACTTTGATGGACCCATAAGACTCATCTATGTAACACAATTATTACTGGTGCACTTTTCGTCGAAACGCGCCGTCAATCCGACCATTTTTGAGTGAGATACTCGAGCTCATCGTGTCGCACAGCGAGCTCGTAGGTTCCCATCACTATGCGACGTTGGGCACGGTAACCGAATCACGTGAGTCTAATAATAGGTGGTATTAATAATAACACGCTATGGTACATATTGTTCTCTAAAGTCCCTCTTTATCCAGGGAATATTGAAGGAGGCGCTGATCCGTTGGATCCCCCTCGTCTTACAGGTGCGAAACACGTGCATTATCTCCTGTAGTTACGGTACTTATGTGGGAGTCACAGGTGCTGCCTAGGAGACTTTATGTAACCACTTGCCAACCACGTCTGCTTGCATCAGTCACTCACAAGTTTCATGTTCAAACAGACCAATGCCAACCGCTGCGGCGATGTCTGTATCGCTTTGTTGGATATCTTTAGTGCTGCCATGGTCCGGTCCAGAACCATGGTTCGAACCGGACTTTTGGTCCGGTTCTTCGCGGTTCGGTCCATGGTTCTCATACCAGCCAGAACCGGACCGGAAAACGGTTCTCGGTTCTAGGTCTTCCCGAACGGTCCCGTTCTGGTTCGGCCTTGCCGAACCATTCCGAACCATTATCGACTTTGACTTTGACTGCGACAACATTGGTCTCCACGTCAAACTGTTGTCTTCGGGATTTGCATTATTGGTTAATCAGGCTACCTTTAGCCTTTTTAAAGGTAAGTACTAATCAATCAAACTCTCACATGACCCGCTGGCTCAATTTTCAACCAACTACTACTGGCAGAATCACGTGTTGTCAAGGCGCACATTAATTGATTATCGAGGATCGGCTACAACATGGGACTATCTTTTACTGGAGGTGGATGCGTTAGGCACGGTCAAGGTGGACTTTGGAGGGATTGTGTCTTGCTCTAAGCTGCAGAGGTGCGTGTTTTGTGCATTTTATGCTGCTTCAAATGTTCGCTCAAATCATGCTGGTCTCTCATCTCAGTCTCTCACTCATTGACCTCGACATCTCTATCTCTCTTTTTCAAGGCACCCTTGATTTGCGTCCCAATCATCCGGACCAAACCAACCTGCTCGGTCGACCAATATTACACTCTCACATCTATCGTGCTGGAACTTCTCATGTTAGCTCCTACTCTTCGCATTGCCTCAATTTCACCTCGTTCACTTGCCCGGTGCTTTCCCCCCTCTAGTTATTTGTTCTTGCCTCACAGCTCACATCATCCCTACACGTATCATTTTCATGGGGCTCTCATTTACGAGGGTATGGGGTATAGCGTGTATCGACGAGTAAGGGAATACTACAGTAATCTGGGGGTGGGGAAGGACGGACGAGACGAGACGAGATGAGGAGGACATGTTTGGTGCGTATGTTCATCCTCCGGCTCGCTATCGCCTTCATTCCCGCTTGTATGCCTCCGCTACGACAGTGTCCAGCAACTCATTGGTATTGGAGAGTGCCACGGAACATCACCGTACCAACGCCAGGGCACATCTTCGCTCTCAATTGTTTGCTTCACGTACCAACTCTGGTGAGCCTCCTCGAGACAGATCTCTATCAAGAGACCGCAATCACCTCTCTTCTGAAGACTCACCTGACAGTATCTTTGACCCTGTGTTCGCCCCGATCAATGCTATTCCGGGTTCAACAAACTCAGCAGAGGGAGATGTTAGCGTCGGTCACACGCATCGGTCTTCATCATCTTGCAGCTTTACTCTCCATCCGCTTTGATTACCGAGGCAATGCTGAAGACTTGGATCAGGCTACACCTCTAGTTCTGCAGAGACACGCCCACCATGGTCCATATTCGCACAGTTGCGAGAAGTACTACAAGTGCATAGCACTCCTTGGTATCTGGCTGGAGATGGAGATTGGTATTACCGGTTGTGAACAGGACGGTGTTGACAATGCGTCCCTCTACACCCAACCTGAGGACATCTTAAGTAGTTGGACTTCAACTAGCTACTCAGTGTCATGTAACTGTGTCAAAAAATTTATACTTGAAAAATTTATGGTTCGGTTCGCGTTCGGACCAGAAAAAAACCGAACCGGACCATTGAGAACCGTTCTCAATGGTCCGGTTCTGGGTTCGACAATTTTGTAGAACCGAACCATGGTTCGGTTCTTGGTTCTTGTCGAGGACCCTCTGAACCGAACCGAACCGGACCACGGCAGCACTAGATATCTTGAAGGTGCGGCTTGAATTATGAATAACGATCCGGTAGGAGTTTAGCATCTTCCTTGTTGTCAACATTTTTGACGGGCAATATAATTGACGAATATATCAAGGGATATGTGTAATTGTGGCTCAAAGACTCAAGTGCATCAGGCTTATCGACGAATACCAGAGGAGCTCAGTCTCTCCGGCACCTAGATACTCACAACTTTGTGGGAGGTCCTCGCACTATGTTTTGGAGTTTGGATGCTGTAAAACACCGTGAATCACGACGGTGTTGATGAAAACTCACGTGGGTTTCTTTGCGAGATGAGCTCATAAGCGAATTTGGGTCCCTTTGTCCGCTGACGTTCAACCATCTCAGCAGTATGCCGATCTGTCACTGACTCCTGCGTGTTCATTATTTTTATCATTATAGGACACAACTTCCCCGAGAACTGATCTATATCTTGGTTTTCTTCGGATTTTGTTGGTCATGCCTGATCCTTGCCATTCGAGAATATCACACCAAACTCGTGGCCGACATTTGGTCGATATGATTCACGGGTAGGTATTTATAACGATTCCTAACCATATAGTAAAGGGACAGGACCATGACATGTCTCTGGTAGTATATCGGATAGTACACCCGCCTGTCATGTAAGAAACGCGACCGCGGGAAAGCGGGGTTCGATTCCCCGCCAGAGAGATTTTTACGATTTCTTTTTTACTTCCTGCCATTCGCCGGGCTTGTCATCCATCTTTCTTTCTTAATCCCATCATGTTCACTTTTATTTTCACCTCAAGTACACATTCACTATATCAGCGCTTTTGTACGTCCTACAGACAACATCTAAAGGAAATCACACTCAATCTTTTGTCGCAAGATCCAGACTCATTGACACCGAACGAGACCGATGCGAGTTTGAGCAAGAAACTACAGTATAGAAAGAACGGTTATCTTCATTTGTCTAGGGGAGACCAAGCAAAACTGGCCGAGGGTTAGACTAAACACGACATTGCCACCTTAGAAAAAATGGGCTGGTGCAGGCAGCAGTATATACGTATTACGTGTAGCACGCACCTTAAAGACGATTTGAACTGGCGGGTGCCCGACTTCCTTGACTCCCAATCAACGCACTCTCTCTCAGCTTATAACAGGTGATTCTCGTGAGTAATGAATATCAAGGCTCTTCTGCAAGGCAAAGCTGACCACTTACTTACCAGAGCTTATCAGCCATGTTCGATTTCCACAAAAATTTCCTGCGAATTCTTGACGAACGCAGTCAAAAAATTTGCACACGGATATCGCCTCATCAACAATCTTTTATCATTGCTGGATAGCCTGTTGAAGCTTTATTCGTCCACCGCTGAGATGCAAAGTATGCCAGCGATCACGCTGCGCCAGGCGTTGCGAGGCCATACCACCCGGGTACGAAGTGTTGTACACCTGCCCGGCGGACACCGCATCATCACATCTTCGTTGGACAACTCACTCCGACTATGGGATCTGGAAAGCGGCGTACAGATTGGCGATGACTGGGGAGACGAAGGGGATAATGCAGGAGTGTACACCGTAGCATTGTCTCCAAACGGCCATATTGTCGCTAGCGGAAGCGATGATGGGATGGAACATCAAGACGGGGAAGGTCATTACTAATTGACACGGCACACTAAGGATGTGTGGTCAGTTCAAGTTTGCTGCAATGCAAATGGCGAGCGAGTTTTGAGTGGATCTGCGGATGGGGCAACAAGCGTGTGGCATGTCAAGAACGGCACAACCGTGTCCTGACAGTCAAGACCCTGCACCGGTGGATGGGGCTGTTGCAATTCTTTTCGAGTGGAGTGTGATTTACTCGCCCAACTCGGAGAGAATTGCAACAGGCGGATACGACGACACTGGTGTAAAAATCTGGAATAGCAAGACGGGAAGGCTGATATCCACACTCACACTCAGTGGCTGGTTTACTGCTTGGCATGGACATCGGATGGAAAGAAGATTATCTCTGCGTCATATGACTTGATCATAATATTTGACACCGCCACTTTGCAGCAGATCGTCACAAACACTTGATCCGCTTCATCACTTTGTCACCAGATGACCGCCTCCTCGCGACTGCATCATGGGGTAAAACAGCTCGTCTGTGGAATCTCGACACGAACCTTTCACTCGGGCCACCCACCCAGCATAACAAATTTGTGGAGTGCGCAGCTTTTTCTGCCGACGGAAAGCTGCTAGTCACTGGCTGCGAGGACAGTAATGCGTACGTACGTGATATTCAAGACATCCTCAAAGAAGCTGAAGACTAATTATCCGATACTAATGTGAGTGTCAGCATATCGCATACTCACTATCGCTGACAATCTCTGCTGTTAGGATGGACTCGAACTGGAGGCGTCATCCAGCAACGCCCTGGGAACGGAGCATACACCTCACTCCTCGCAGGACATAGACGACAAGTCATTTTTGGATGTTTTGTGAATTTGTGAATTGCTATAACATTAACTTGCTATGTTGGTGCTACACGGGGTGTTGATGAACTCCCCCAACATTTTTCGACGGCATGCAACCCGATGTTCATGTGCACGAGCATCTGCATGTCTATCAATTAGTTCTTGTCTGGACCTCCATGCTCTCAGTCTTCCGTAAAGGGCGATGCCCATCCTCATTCCTCTGCCAGTGCACTTTTCGGCCGCCTTTCCTCGTTCCTTCACCGCTCTCTACCCGACAATGATGAAGCAACTAAACCTCCGCAACTGCCAAGGCCTTCAGTGTTACATCCACATATGATCATCGCTCGCCTGTCCTCACTCATCCACCGCTCTCCATCTGATGACGATGCAGAAAAGGAACTCCAGCAACCCCCCACGCCTTCGGGGTTATGTTCCCATGCGCTCCTTGGTCGTCTGTCCTCACTCTTACCTCACTCTCGGCTCAACACCGACTCAGAAACCAAACCTCAACAACCCACAACGCCTTTCCGGATATACATCGGCCGCCTATCCTCACTCTTCCGCTCTCCGCCTGCTACCAATGAAAAAATCGAACCACTGATATGCCCAAGGCAAAGCACCTCTCGTCGTAGTCCCCATGTCGTCGAAGTGGCTGCAACGCGGGGCAAGCAGGAATGTCTTGACTCAGTGCTTTAATTGCTGGAGTCTGATGATTTCTGTGCAGGCATTGTATGTTGCTCCGCGGCCGGGACGAGATCGTTCACGCACCAGCATCCAGCCTGCTGACACTGCTGCAACAACCGTGCAGTCACGACCTCTCATTATGGGCTCATCTCGTGCTTTTTCTCTGCTGTGCATCTCCTCAACAGGCGGAACAACCACAGCAGCAACCATGGTCAAGTTCGAGTCCAGGCGTCATCGCATTATCAGCCTGCCGCCACCCCGACGTCCACGACACGGACACCTACTGCACCTCATACGAGTACTACCGTGCCAGGTCCAGCAAACGTGCAGTCACGACGTGTTACATTGCAGGCTCGTTTCGTGCTTTTTCTTTGCTGTGCATCTCCTCCACACGATGATGGTCATCGATCGTAATACCTGGTATGTATACAACTATTAATCATTGCGTCTAGTTCTATGAATAGAGTTCCGATAGGAATGGCATATGATTTCACACAAACCAAAGAATGAGTATGACACTAACTACTTAAATACTGTGAGCCTGGTGTCAGGTAAGTAGGAAACGGCGCTATGATTAGGGCAAAGGACAGAGCGTCACAATGAATGAGCGAGCAGCGTGATCGATGTTGAAAGTACGCAGTGATTAGTCAAAAGGGCAATGTGACTCCATCGAAGGTTTCCAGTTTGATAAGTTCAAACGTTCAGATACGGCCGGAGCATCCACTCTTGCTGCAACTCGAAGCAGCATAGATTCAGCGGAGTTGAAGCGGGTAGATACAACGTGCATGAAGGCCAGTTCTAGATAAGACTTTCTCCTCAGAAAGTGGAGATTAAGGCTATCGCAGGCAACGTGTACTGCGGGGATGCGCGATGCCACATTAATGTGCTCAAATACTTTGATCTAGAAGTGAGGCAATGATTAATCTTCCCTACACAAACCTTGAATTTAATACTTCCTAAGTCATTCCAGGTAATGATGGGCCTTTTGTTGAATACGTTCTTCGGAAATAGCTCTTGGCATCGTCCCGTAATGATGACATCTCCTCGAAGTTGCCAACGAGGCCAACGAATACTCAGTGACTTGACTGATCGGACGTTGCCATTAAGGCAGAGTGGTCCAGGGCTCGAAAAAAATCCTAAAGGGCCTTTTTTTAGCCTAGTTTCTTGGTTTTTAGATGGTGATGAAGCGAGAGACGAGCCAGGATACAAGACTTGTCCAAGAGATGATGCTTCGACGAGCAAAAGACACTAGTGGGAGATAAGTGGATTATAAATGAAGTGATTACGATGCGCATGCTGACTCGGAACTGTATATATGTCAATGCGTGCAACACTGGCAGGAACGGATGCGCACTGGTGGATATACTTCGGAAACTGGTTTGAATGAGAGTCCTCACTACATGTAAGACGTCTAGTAACGCCTTATTTAAATCATTCCTCAGCTTCTCGACGATCCTTCGTGCCAGCAAGGTGGTTGTTCGGAGGTATTGGTTCTGGTGCATTTGAGTATTGTAGAAACGACAACTGAAACTGATCCCCAAAACACGTAGATACAGGACCGGGCAAGCTTCAAGCTTCAGATGCCACCACCTTACATACTCAGTCGTACGACTCACATGCGTTTCCTGCATGGTGCACCCACAGCCTCCACCACGAGATGCAGCACCGTGACTAAGTGCGTCTACATGAATACAGGTAGATTGGGAGGGCTGGGCATTCCCTGATGCACGCACCTAAGAAACAATGTGGCCAGCAACGCCTATTTCATATCAATCAGATTTCGTCAGATGTGTCAATATGTTCCGTGAGTGTACCTTATCAGAACCCTTGACAGGATCGAGGGTTCAACGTTCAACTTCGACGTCCGCTGCATCTCCTACTCCGCAGCCATAAATGCGGTGGAGTGAATAGCGAAGATCATAGAGAACGCACCAACTGTGGAGATGACGTTACCAGCGTAGTTGGGACGAGTAAAAGTGGTTCTGCCTGATGCCGCGTCATGTTCGAGAGAGGCTCTGATATTCCCTAATGTCAGATCATCCGGAACATCCAACGTTGCTGCAACTTGGAGCAAAGTAGATTTAGCGAAGCTGCCAGAGACGACATAGGTGAAGGCGAGTTCTGAGATAAGAGCTTCTCCCTGCAGCTACAGCCTATCCCATGCAACGTGCTGCGGAAACGCGTAATGCATTAATGTGCAGCATGCTCAAGCAACTTAATCTAGAATCGAGGCAAAGATATGATTAGTTCTTCCCAGGCAGACCTTAGTAGTACTAGACGAATGAACTTTGTAAGTCGTTCCAGGCAATTTTATGATCCTTTCAATGTACAACCCTTCAATGTTGAACGTTGAACTTCCACGTTCTTTGGGAATAGCTCTTGGCATTCTCCATAAGTGACACTCGTCTCCTCGAGGCTGCCAACGAGGCCAGTGACTTGATGGACGCCGTTAAGGCAAGGTAGAAGGCTGCACAAGGACGCAGATCATAGGGCCCGCGGTGAAGCCGCTTTGAGTCTTGAACGGGGCCGCTGATCAAATAGGGTGATTGAAATTTACAACTCCGAATCTTGGGGTTGTTAACGTTACTAACCGACTCCTAGTCGCGAGTTACTGTAGCGTCTATCAAAAGGCGACTGCCATTATTCGAACAACTAACGTGCGTATTACAACAATCTGATCACCTGTGAATAATCGTATTGGCATCTCAGGTTAGAAAGACCAGGCCAAGTTGCACCAGAGACAGATCTCACGAGACATTGGCTTCAAAGGGCGCGTATCAGCTGGCAATCGACCAATTGAACTCATCCTGTGAAGCCTCGTGTCGGAAGAGCTCCATTAATACTCCTGAATTGGCTCATTGCACCGGTCGCATCTGTAAGTCCCCCAGGCACCTCATGATCCTTCACTTAAAAGGTGCCACAGCTAGAGACTGCCGTGGTACTACTACTACTAGTAACCCAACATGTCTCGACGTCCAAGTTGTAGATTTTATAACTCGCCAGGCGGCTGCCGCCGTGGCACATCTTGTAATTTTGAACACATTCCAAATGCACAGCGTCGAGGGAGATCAAAGACCGTCATCACCGGGCGCGTCTTCTGATGGATCTCCTTCGCGACGTGATGCTCAAGGCCCTCAACGCCAAATATTGCCATCAAGCCCACCTCCTCGAGGAGTGTGCCGATTCTTTTGGGAGACAGGACGATGTTTTCGAGAATTCGGCTGCCGTGGTGCACATACCCTCCCGCAGGGGCAGGATGGCAGGCGATCTCCACAGCCTTTCGCGATCCCCACACAGGCTGCGCAAGCGTTCATTGCCCCATTCCTTACAGAGAAAGGTCTATCAAAACTCGTAGGAGGTGGTACCGACGGTTATTTCCCTCAGGATGCTACGACGTCTCTCACTCCATCAGAGACCCAAAGTCGTTTGAGGAGATTCCTTCGAGAAGACTTTCGATTCAAGACTGCACCTGAGATCTACGGCTTCCTCATCCCACTGTCGAGTGCCAATCTTCAAAATGGCTCATGGTGGGTTTTAGACATGTCATGCAACTCGTCTTGATTAACTATTAGATCTAGACTCAAGAAGAAGGACAGGTATGCTGCTACTACTCGATCCAATCTCGCCGTTGACAATGATTATCCAAGTTACTACTCGAAGCCTTGACTTCGGTACGTTCATTCAAGGGTCTTTTGATGCATACTCAACCGAAATTCGCAGAACACTGGTCGACTTCGGGTCGCCGAGATAGTGACTTGGCCCAATGTTTCCTCAAAAACAGCGATGGGTCGCGAAACTCTTTCATTTCAGAGGGGGCTTATCCCCCTGCTTAGAGTACGTCGACATATTAACCGCCCATGCTAGTGTTGACGTTATTGCAGTATATGTCTTCCGATTTCGTTGTTCAGAGCACTTTAAGGACTCAAGCAAAGTATGTATCTTCGATTCGTCGTGACGCAACGCACTGAGCTGCCGCTAGTCAACTGTACATGACGGTTTTGCAGAACCTTCCAAGTTTTGCAGATGCTGTCGAAAAGTCTATGGACAGCATCATTACTTCCCGTTCCTTTAGTGACCCGGGAGCTTTTGGAAAAGACCCTGTTGACGCACAGGCGTTCGCATCCATCGCTGGTGTTCTGCACGAGTAAGCAAGTGTCACTACCTTCATTATTATGACTCCAATCCGCATTAGGTTTCTTGTTCGCTTCAAGAACGCTGTTGCGACATATCCTCGGTTGGCACCCTTGGTCATGAACTTGCAAAAATGGTTTGAAGAGTGGAAGACTGGTGTCCGTGCTAATCCGCCTTCGTTCGATAATTTTCTTGGAGGCCTGCAGCCTACTGTACGAGACCTGCTCATTCAAACTCTCGACGAGAAGATTCACAAGCTAGTTTCCATTGTTGAACGGGAACAAGGAAAAGAAAAACGGCCTGATCGTCAAAAGCAGTCCGCCCCCTCCAATGAGGGCATCCTTGCTGCTCTCCATAGCGGATATCAAGGTCCGGGTGCCGTACGTGAAGGTGGACCTCGTCACGATAACGACCTTGAGGACATCTATGACATTCGCATTGCTCCCACCCATGAGGAACTCATGAGCCGTATTCCCCCGTTTCTGCCCGTGAACTTTTTTGGTGCTCCTCATCCAGCACCCATGGAGAGCATGCAACGCTTGCTCGACATCCAGTTCAGGCTTTTGCGAGAAGAGTTGACGTATGTTGTTGTCTGGATACTCTTAGTTACGCGCTGACTGAACTTTGTGTAGTGCCCCTTTGCGCCAAGCTGTTCAGCTCGTCCATGATGACCTCAAAACGCAGCCGCGCAAGAAGACCAAACTCGCAGAGCTTCTAAAGAATAAAGGAGGAAAGTACCGTGGCCAGGCGGACACACAAGATAGTCTCATGTTTAACGTCTACACTGGCGTTGATTTTGAGTCGCTCGTACCTGACTGGAGAGGTATCTCTGCAAGCATCGTCGTTGACACGCCCCCGGGCCGTGCGCGCTCCAACAACTCCCGTATGCGAACTTCATTCTGGGAGAGTGGCAAGCGCCTTTCCCAGGGCGGCTTGATCGCCCTTGTGTGGCAATCTGGCAATGATATCTCTGTGAACCTTGGGGTGATCGCCAACTCCCTTAAAGATCTCACTGAGCATGTGCAGCGCGATCCAGATCGCGTGAAGCTTCGCATCGTCTTCTTCGACACGAAGGTGGAGTTACGTATTTTGCAGGAGCTCAGGATCCCTCAAATGTCCGGACAAAACATCAAGTTGTTGGTCGAATCCTCCGTCATGTTTGAAGCCATCCGACCATTCCTCGAAGCTCTGAAAGGCGAACCCGAACTAGTTCCGTTCTCGCGCTATCTAGTTCACCGGCCACCGGGATTTCTAAATACTTGCAAAGTGGATCCTCCGCGTTACTCAACGATGCCTGGCTTCGCGTTCAATCTTTCATGTCTCTTCCCCGACAAGACAGACGTGGAGGACTTGACGCTTACAGTGACAGATCATCAATCTATCGAAAATGCGCGTGCTGAGCTGCGGCGGAGTAGCCGGCTTGACCCGAGCCAGGCAGATGCAGTTGTTGATGCACTGACGAGAGAGGTGTCCTTAATTCAGGGGTGAGAGTGTCGCACCTAATGAGTGTGAATGATGACCTGACAGTATGTTCAGTCCTCCAGGAACAGGAAAGGTAACAACTCTCACCCAACCTGTTAGATCGCTCTGACTCGCACATCCTAGAGTTATACCGGTGTCGAGTTGCTCCGTGTGCTACGAGCAAATGATGTCGGCCCCATCTTGATGATTGCATTCACGAATCACGCACTGGATCACATGCTTGGCTCTGTGCTGGATGCAGACATCACCAAAAAGGTTGTCCGTTTGGGTTCTCGCTCGGCAGATGAGAGGATTTCGCAATATTCAATCGAGACACTGGAAAGGGTGAACGAGGAGTCTCGCCTCAACAGAACGTTTTCCAGCAAGCGCAGGGAACTCAAGGGGATACAAGAAAGTATCAGGAACTTGATGTTTAAGGTCCTGAAGGATGACTTGGAATCGAACTCCACCGAAGTCATGAAGTACATCTCAGTCTTGCATCCGGAGCACTCCGGATACCTAGCTGCTCCGCCAATGTGGATTCAGAACATCAAGTCCTTTTTCAGCGACGACGACGACGACGGTGCAGGTGAATGGCAGCAACAGGGCCGACGAGGCAAGACTTCTGTCAAGGACATGTCATTCTATGCATTTTGGAGGGACGGATCTGACTTGGAATTCATCGGAGCTTTGAATGATGGCTCATACGCTCCTTGGAAAACCACGCCTCCGCCTAATGAAACGACAAGCAACAGGTTTAATCTTTTGGAACAGGATTCTTTGCCCGAATCGGATGATGAATACATGACGAGCGATGAGCATGATGACGAGTCGCTCTCTGAAGCCGAAGACTTGCCAGTCGAGGACGCTTGGATGAGAGTTAAGGTCAAGTCGCCATCTCCCGAAACTGCTAGTTTCGAGGAAGTTCCTGTTGCTCTCACCAAAGCTCCCGTGGTCCCCATTTCGTCTCCCGAGCCTGAACTTCGTGACGACGCCGGCCTGGCACAGGCGGACTTCCAGGATCCTGAAGGATTTCTTGAAGCCCTCGGGTGCTCGCAATGGCCCGTCGTTCCTACTTCCAGTCGCCCCTTGAATGAACTCCTCGATGATGTCGATGACGTTTGGACCATGAGCAGGACAGAGCGGCACATCTTGCATAATTTTTGGGTTGAAAATACGCGCATAGAGTTGGCGGAGACACAGAAAGGCGAGTTTGAGCGCCTTCGTGAACTTCACGAGGGTATACTGCGAGAATGTAACGAAGGCAAAGAAGAGGTGCGTGGCTGTTTCACTTTAGTTATCAGCTGGTTCGAATAGTTGGCTAGGTCCGTCGAAATTTACTGCGCAACATCGATATCATTGGTTGTACCACGACTGGTATGTGTGTTTTCTGTATTCAGCCAAGCATCTCCACTTACAAAGTGATCCTCACTAGGCGCAGCAAAGTTGGCCACACTCTTGAAGGTCAGCGAATGAGATTGACGTTATGTCCATCTGATCTGAACTCTTACAGGGTCTGAGTCCTCGAGTTTTGCTCGTTGAGGAAGCTGGACAGGTTCTGGAGGCTCACGTGCTCGGAAGTTTGGTGCCCTCGATCGAGCACCTTATTATGATTGGCGACCCCTTACAACTCCGGCCGACGCTCAACAATTTCTGTGAGCACTTCATGATGAAAGTAATATATGTTCTCTGACATCCAACTAGCGTTGTCCATGGACAGCCAGAGAGGGCGAGATCTCTATAAGTTTGACATGTCCCTGATGGAACGTCTTTCGAGCTCCGGACTTGCGATGTCTCGGATTGATGTACAACGCCGAATGCGGCCTGCAATTTCGAGTTTAATTAGGTGCGTCTCTTCTTACATATCAGGCGCATACTGATTCCATATCAGGAACACGCTCTACCCTGGTCTTGAAGATCATGAACTCGTCCACCACTATCCCTCGGTCCGCGGCATCGCGAAGAATATGTTCTTCGTCAATCACAACCATAGGGAAAATGAGGGTGCAGAAGACTCCTCCAGCAAGTACAATTTATACGAGGCAAGGGTCTTCATTATCTTGATGACTTAGTTGTTTTGCTGATCTATAACAGGTAGAAATGATTCGCGAACTAGTGTTGTATCTGTTGAGGTCTGAGCATACAAAGCTCTTCGTAGTTTGAGAATTAACCCATTTTATTCAGGCAAGGCTGCTATTCTGAGGAAGGTGACATCGTGGTCCTTTGTGCCTACCTTGGTCAACTTGCCAAGCTGCGAGATGCCCTCGCTAACGAGGTGGCGATTGTGATTGATGAGCGTGACCAAGCTGCTCTTGCTGACCAAGAGGGAGATGATGAAAATGATTTGAGTTGCGGGATCACGATTGAACATGTAAAAGTCACGAGAAGGGTATGTGTTGTTGTTATGAGGCAGTCTATTTGTGTGCTCAATCAGTTTCTAGGTTCGATTGCGTACCGTTGACAACTATCAAGGCGAAGAGGGCAGAGTAAGTGTCTACATCAGTCTTATTTCATTTTCTGAATATTTTCTCCTAGATCGTGATCTTGTCATTGGTTCGAAATTCCGGCGAACTCGACGATGAAATGGCTATGCTCGGGTTCACGGCCGGAACCAGACCTAGCATCGGTTTCCTAAAGGTGAGTAAACAGGGATACAACTTCGAGGTGCGCTCTCAATTCTAATTTCGTGGACAGTCTGAGAACCGCACAAATGGTAAGTTGTTTAGTGGTATAATAGTGTGGCACGTTGATCACTGTGCTCTAGTGGCCTTGTCTCGAGCACGCGAAGGTCTTTTCATTTTTGGGAATGCTGTCAATCTGTCCTCCAGGAGTCGAATGTGGCGGCGCATCATCGAGGAACTGGAAAGGGACGAAGCCCTTGGTCCAGCACTTCCTATCGCTTGTCATCGGCACCCAGAGACACTCGAGTATGTCTACAAACCAGGTCAACTACCCCAAATTGCGCCTGATGGTATGTATGATCGCTCCTTGAACTCGAGCAATGCATTGAATCATGCTTTAAGGAGGATGCATGCGACCCTGTGACTTCCGTTTGAACTGTGGTCACTTGTGCCCATTCAAGGTAACGTTCTCCTGTTCAGTGTGGCATATAAGATTAACATTCTTTTAGTGTCACAGCGATGATCAGAAACATGCTTCTGTAACGTGCATGCAGTCATGCACGAGGCTTTGCACAAGGGGCCATCCATGCACTAAGCAATGTGCTTCCACATGTGGCGATTGTTTCTTCCCGGAAGCCAATGTTGAACTTCCGTGCGGACACTTGAAGGCCTCTGTTCCATGGTGTGTCTTGACCATCTCCAGCCGAAACCTTGATATTAATGCTTTATTTCTAGCCACAAGATCAGCACATTGGAAAATGTCTACTGTGATTTCGTGGTTGACAAGGAACTGCCTTGTTGCGAGCATACTGCTCACATGGCATGTTCGACTGATCCAGCCACTTATCTCTGTAAGGCTCCATGTAACGGGATTATGAGTTGCTGTGGAAGATCATGCAACGCAAAGTGCCACGAATGCCAACAGAAAAATACACCTTCCGAAGGAGAACATACACGGAGGGCAAAACATTCTGCTCACCCTTGCGAGAAACCACTTTTCTGCGAGCATTTGTGTCAGGAGGCTTGTTCTGATGACCACAAGCACACCGTCGCCTGCAGGAAGCCATGTCGACAAGCCTGCTGTCATGCCCGTTGTCAATCGCTGTGTTCGGTACCTTGTGCGCCGTGTCAAGAGCCATGCACGTGGTAACTGAAACCTTTCGAAATTGGTTTCCATATTTTCGCTAATTAACATCCTCAGGAACTGTCCACATCATTCCTGTCCCGTACCATGTGGCTCTGTCAGTGTGCTGTCCGCTTCAGCTGTTTCGTGCTGTCCTGATGCTCCATTTTCAGGTTTGTGCAAGGTTGCCCTGTGACGTACCTTGCAACACAATTTTGCGTTGTGGACACAAGTGTCCTTCTGGTGAGTAGTAAATCACTTTCTCGAAACGTCATGCTCACATCGTAGAAAGTCTGCGGGGAAGATTGCGGTATCCAAATTTGCCCGGAGTGTGCTCCCGATGATAAGAAACGCCATGTCGTTGATTTCATCATGCAGCGCACACTGTCCGAAGTTACGCCAGAGTTGAGAACTCTCGACGAGATGTTGATTACCATTCCCTCGTGCAAGCACACGTTCACCGTAGAAACCCTTGATGGTCACTGCAGTATGAGCGATTTTTACTCCCAGAACGAGTCTGGACAGTGGCTTCGTATGCTTTCTCCCATCGGATTCAGAAAACCCCCTACATGTCCAACATGTCGTTCGCCAATCACAGCTCCCAGATATGGTCGCATCTTCAAGCGAGCTGATTTAGATATCTTGGAGCACAATGTTGCCGCCCGTATGTCTCGAGCGCTTAACCAGGTCCAAACTGCCATTCTCCTTATCTCCGAAGATGAGATGAAGGCTGCAGTTATCCGTGACGCAGCTACCATCAAAATTCGCCCCTCAAAGCTCAAGAAATCCAAATCGCAGGCAGAGGCTCGTTCTGAGGAGTTGATGTCAAAGAAGGAGGTCCCCACCTCAGAACGTGCCCTCAACTCTGCCAACACTTCCCTGCATGCTATTGATTCAGCGGTGACCCGAGCTTGGCGTGGGATTACCCACAAGCTATTCAATGCCTATAAGGAAGCGACTGTGGTTGCCGAAACACGCTCTGCCCACCTACATGCTTGGGAGGCTGCATTTTCGTTCCTGTACCGCCGCGAGATGACCGCTCTCGTCGACAATCCAGCTCATATGCCGGTTCGGCCGCATGAAAATGCGATGAGGCTTGCGAGACTGCAAGTTGGCCAGTTGCGTCCGCTAGCTGATAGGCGCTTCATCGTGGAAGCCTTCTGGTGTACGTTGCACATTCGCCTGACTCTGATTACTCTGGGTCGCACGTGGCTAGAGGAGGTGGGCAAGCGCGAAGCCGACTATCCGCTGTACCATTTTCAGCAATGGGCGAACTACGTCAAGTTCATGTTGCAGAGTTGTTCTCGCGATGTGACCAAGGCTCTTGGGCTCGCAAGGAGCTCTGAATCCCACCGACAGGTCACCAAGACTTCTCTTCTCCACATGCGTGTCGAGCTGGAGAACTTCCGATTTGGCTTATACATGTCCAATAAACTTGGGAACATCAAGGATCGACGATCAGAGATGGTAGAGGCTGCGAAACAGCGCGGCCTTGAGGCGCAGCAATTGATGAGGGATGTAGTCACAGAGCATTTCGCAAACAAGATCACGCCGTCACGAGAGGAAGAGGCTTCCTGGCTGGCAGAGAACTTTTCTCGTGCTGCGCAGACGATCGTGGATGAGTGGAAGGCCATCAAGGAGGCCGTCAGTAGATCCACATTTTATCAGGAAGTCTCGTTAAACGAGCAGATGGAAATAGTGCGAGCCTTCAACTTCGGTAAGGTTGTTGTTGAAACTGCAGATCCTTTTTCACATTATTACAGGCAGCACTGGACACTTCTACAACTGCGCGAATGGTCACACATTTGTGATTACCGAGGTGACGCAATTTGATTATTTGGTTTATTGCAATGCTAATTCATGTCCACAGTGCGGAGGAGCCATGGAACGCAGTGCTTGTCCGGAGTGCGGCTCTCCCATAGGAGGACAGAGCCACCACCTCGACAGTACAAACACCAGAGCAGCTCAATACGACGAACTTGCTCGGCAAGCGAACCCCGGTATAACAGGAACCCCTTGGGCCAATCCTCATTAGAGAGCGCTTACCTTGACCGTCGCAGGTGTATATGTACCAAACGGTATTCTAAATGTAATTAACTGGCAAAGTAGCTTTTTAAATCCTTCGGCGTCTGTAACACTTAGCGATCTGGCCAGATTATCTTCTGCATTTGTATGTCGACGCATGAAAAGTTCACAACTTGTGATTGATAGTTTAGAAGTATCCTTTGGTATAAATTTGAATCATGCCCATTTGTTCGGGCGTGCCGAGGGGCTCGTATACGGATGAATGACGGCGTTGAAGCAGGAGAATCACCAAATCAGACGATTGACTGAAATGGTTCAAGATCATCGATCATCGATAATCGATCATCACTTCGCTGTCCCTAATGAAGGCAGTCTTGTTCTGTACTCTATAAAATCCCTGACGAGGAGAATATCAATTCTTGGGGAAATAGTTTGAACAGCATACTATTGTCGGACATGCGGTGCACAATGAAAAGTTTACACGAGTTGAACAATCTATAGAAGTGGAACAGCTACAGGAGTGGAACATGGAACGAAAGGAAATGACGGGCTGCTTGACTTCAACAACATCACATTGTAATGCCAGAACTGTTGGGTGTCATGATGGAAGTCTTGTATTAAGTAGAATCCCGTCGAATGAAGGACAAAAAATCATGCTTGAAAGTTTCCCAGGAGCTGGCAAGCTCAGCGTCGAACCTTCATAGACGAACCGAAGTCAAACTTCATAAAGCATAAGCGACGATAGTGTCGACGTACCACGGCCAGCTCTCTTTCTCTAGCAAATTGTTTTCTAGCAGCATGCGACTCAAAAAGCCCTGTTCGATTGCAAACAACCACAGCTTGAAGTTCAGCTTGTAGTTGGTAGTCGTGTAGTTGTACCGGAAAACCGACGATTTGATTGTCTTGTAGACGGTGCCCATTCCGTGCTGTACTCGCTCCAACGCCCAGCCATTGTAGATAACAGGGTCGCACTGGAAAAGGGAAGAAGAGGGGTTCATTTGTGAACGCAAAGCGACTCCATGCGTATCCAGAGGCAGTTTCCAAGTATAACAGTCTCCGACGGTGCGATCTGTGAAAGGATGGAAGGGAGAATTTTGTGGGGAAGTGCCGGCCGGCAGTGTGGAAATCCATGCGAAGCCGCGTTCGCCGTACTTGGTCACGACAGTAAGGTCATGCAGCGGTCTTGCCCTCCAAACTGAAAGAGTATCCCTCTTTTCAAAAGTCCCCACTGGATATAGAGAGTAAACTGCGTCGAAGGCTATGAAGTTCATAACGCAGGCTGTATGCACACGTGCGAGTCCATCGTAATCAGAAATCGTAATCAAAAACCAGTAGAATATATTTCGGGACTCACTGGAATGAAAATTTATAATGGCATCGAATGGGCTCGTCTCGCATGCTATAAGTTGGATCTTCAAAAGACCATCCGGGCCACGTTTCTCGATTGAAAGTACAGATTTGACTCCTTTGATTTGGTAGTATAGTAAGAGATCGTCATGATCAAGTGATTCGTCGCGGATTTGAGTACCATCCCATTCATCAGACACGATTTCACGGTAATCCTCAGGTTGAGTCGAGTCTGGCTTGAATTTATATCCTTCTCGTTGAACAAGATAGTCCAACACTTCTCTCACGTGCCCTGGATGCACGTAAAGGTCCATGTCAGATTTGGGATAAAACGTCCGATCCAGGAATTGAAGTGCATTTGAGCCCGCAATAAGCGTCCCGGTATGCGCCTGTAAGCTGCGAAAATTGAGAGGTTCGGAAAGAAAGCGAGAAAGATGCCGGTGTATGTTGTAGGCACGACGAGAGAAATCCTTGTATGCAGCGTACGCAATACGACAACTGCAACCAGTGCGCACAAGCGTACGGGGCGATACGCAAGAGAAGATGGCGTCGTATATTGGAGCGCGACCAAATAATTCCCCTACTGCACATTCGTGAGCAAGTCGAGGTTGTCGTTGACTGACTTGAATTTGCGACATGTCACTGTAGAGTCAACAGTCAATATTCGAAGCACTCGTTGGATAAAAGACAACGCACCCTCAAGTAATATTTGGCAACTTGAAGTGGGTTGTGCAGACAAATTTTTGCGGACTTTTGAAAGGACGAGAGGACGTCAGCAGCCTCGCCGCGCCACGACGGCTGTGACAGTTTTGATACGTACGCCGTAGACACATCATGTTTATTTACGAAGCAGCTATGGAGCCTTGAGGCATGGGCTATAGAGCTGAACTCCGTGGTTGTCACTTATGTATAAATAGTTACGTATGCTATCGGTTCATGTGAATTCGGTTGTTCCGAGTTGCCGCGAGCGCTACTGCTTAGCACAAGCGCATTTATCTCCACTAAACAGTCTTCAAGTCAATTGAGGATCCATGTCTCTGCAGGGTTTGATTTCTGGATCTGAATGTGCCGTACCGCTGAACCCGCTATCACAAGTTCTGAAACACACAGAAGGAGACAGAAGCTTGCAACAGGTCTGTCATCAGTGCCGAAACCCGTATTCATCTGACAACAATTGCGAACAGGATCGTGTAACCAGTGGTCCTTCATCATCCCGAGTCAGCTTTTACAACATTTTGCTGTCAGATGTATTCATTTCGTCCATCAGCTCCAGTACCTTCCAGGATCAGCTCCAGCCCAAGCCGCCGAACAAGATGTCGCAATGGCACGTCAGTTCTTCGAAGGACAGCAAAGATCGGATGGCCCTGCCCTTGTTGCACCTCTGTATCTTCATCCCGCAGAACTTGTTCACATGGCGGAGATGAATAGACTCCCGGAATTCAATGAAGCATGGACCAGAGAAAGATATCAGCCTCCAATACATAATAATGTGACCCAAAGCTCATGGGCAAATGAATTTGGCGGCGCTCAGCAACAACCCGTCAGCGGTTCCGCCATGCAACATCCTGTTGCACAGATGCAGGTGCCTGAAAGTGAGTTGCCCTGCGTAAACTTCTGAATTTCGAGTCAACGTTAGGCATACAGCTCAGAGACGGCAATTCACCGGTTCACATGAGATGTATGGAACACCCATGGGTTTGTATGGGAACATGGGACAGCCGTTCTTTCAGGGATTCAATGCTACTCCCCTGATTGCAGACGCGAGTAAAGGGAAGGGTAAAGCCCGCGAAGCTGATTATGAAGCTGCGTTTGCCCAGTACGCTGCCCCGTTGCAAAATCAACAAGAATCCACTTCTAGGATCGTTGAATTGGACGATAATGCGGCTGCTTTAGAGCAGGCCATGCAGAGCGTCAAACTTGGAGATCCTGAGCTGAAGACTAACGCGGATTTCAAGGAGTTCGTCATTTGATTATTATTATTATTATGTCTACTTAGTTTTCTGTAGCACCTGGGATCACCTGAAAAACTCGGATATACCACCTCCAACAGAAGATATCGGCAAATGGGAAGCACAATTCAACCAGCTCATGGGTCGTGATCGCGAGGAGCTCGACCAAGATTACTCTACAGCTATGCAAGAAGCTTGGAATAACGGATTGGGAAATTTTAATGAGAGTGCCCTCGGATCCAAGTATAACGATGATGGAATACCCATCCTGACTGAATATGTATTCGGTGAGTCCGATCCGATACATCACGCCCTCGTCTGTTAAACTATACAGAGTCCAACAACAAATACCTTGACCCATCTTCGTCTAATCGGTCACCACTGAGCGAGGCAAAGGCTTTTTTGGAGCAGGGTGGTTCGTTATCTGAAGCTGCCCTTCTACTCGAGGCTGCTATCCAGAAAGGAGAACTTGGTGAGGGCGGATATGAAACATGGATACTCCTTGGCGAAACCAGAAATATGGACGAACGTGAAGACCTCGGCTTACGTGCACTGACCGAAGGTGTTCGCCTATCAGAAGCTGCCAATGCCAACGGAGTAGGCATGCTGGTGCGTATTCCATCTGGAAACTTCTTCCAGCCCCCTGTCATGACGGATTGTTTGCAGTCCTTGGCAATCTCGTACACCAATGAGTCTTACGACCGGGCTGCTTATAATATGCTATTGCGATGGCTAGGAGCCCGTTTTCCTGATTTTCCGATATCAGATGAGACCCGAAGGGCTGTCTCGTTGCACTCAACATGGGACTCGCATGAGAAGCTTACAGAGACCTTCCTTACTCTGGCACGACAGCAGTATAATCAGGGGATTGTTGATCCCGACACTCAGATTGCCCTTGGCGTGCTATTTTATGCAACAACAGACTACGAACGTGCGAAGGATTGTTTCGAGAGTGCCTTATCACAGCGTCCTGGGGTATGGAAGTTCGGGCCGCTGTTATCTCATCGTCACTGATGATATTGATCAGGATTACCTACTCTGGAACCGACTGGGATCCTCTCTTTCCAACGGGAACAAACCTGAGGAAGCCCTTGGGGCGTACAGGGAAGCTTTGAATTTGCGCCCTACTTACACTCGTGTTATCTATAACGTTGGGGTAGCGTGTATGGTTTTTGTTAATCCCCTGCACATTTTTAAGCTAATCTCACGTGTAGGTCTTAACATAGGAGCTCACAAAGAAGCGGCCGAACACTTTCTGAGTGCACTTAGTATGCAGGAAAGCACGGGCGGTGGTCAAACTAGTGACCAGTTGTGGTTGACCCTGAGGCGTGCCTTTATCGCAATGGTGGTTACGTTCCATTCTATCATTTAGATGACATGCTGAGCCTCGCCATTCCAGGATCGTAAAGACCTTGCGGAGTTGGCAAAGCCTGAGAGCCGCTCAAACTTAGATCTATTTCGGCAGCAAGGATTTGATTTCTAGTCATTTTGTCAATGCGACATCTATAGATAATTTCATGCAGCAGAACGCCACACATAGACCGTAATGGGAGTTTTATTTGGTCCTTGTATTCGAGATGGCACATGGTGCTGTGTTTGTCGGTGTTTAAATGTTCAAACTTCGCTGAGTGGCTCTTTGGCAGATAGAGGTCCGCTCTTGTCATGCAGTGTCGGTCCACACGGGCTTCGCATGTTTCTCTTTTTAACTTTACTCCAAGCTCACCCACACGTGTGTCTCGTGCCTTGAAAAAATCAAAGCTCCGTCACCGTATTCTGATGCCGGCTATCTCCAACCGGTGCATTTTATCTTATCAGCTGCGGAGCAGAAGCTGATCTTCTTGAGTTACCTCACCTGTAATGCCCTGTGGCATTGACAACCCTAGATGGCGGCATGCATGTGCCGCAGTCGTCAGGCTTGGAACAGAAGCTGACCTTTCTTAGTTACCTCCCTTGCTGCGCCCTGTGGTGGGCTGTATAGTGCTGGGAATGGTGGAGGCAATAATTGCACGCTTGATTTCCGCTTTTATCTGTCTATTTTGGTTACTCCGATACTCACGGCGCTAGTGGTTAGCAATATAAAATGGCCCCTCTTTGGCTGGCTTTCTCTCCAGCAATCCGCTCTATTATCAACTACCTCACATACCAAGGTGAGACTCAGATCTATCATCTGAGCCCCCTTACCATGACATGACTGACACTGTCTTGCAGCTTAACCGCACTCACCGCTATCATCATGTACAACAACAACACCGAGCAATGCAACTGCACCTCCACGTGAGTTTTGCCTTGCGACAGTTCAACGACTGGTTTCTGACTGTCCGTCAACAGCTGCAACTGCCAGGCTGGTAGCTGCGACTGCAAGAAATAAATACCACGCTCAAGTGCACCTGCCTTGCCGCGTATATAAATCAGCCGTTTGACGTGACTTGTACTGTTTGTATTGAAATACCAGAGTTATTCTAGTAAAGCGACGCCTCTCGATAAAACTGACTGTAAAGACTGCATCATTGTCAGAAATTCCGAGTGGCCCTTGATCTCGCTACTTCAATGACTTCAGCGATATTGTAACTGACGTTTCACTTGTATAGTGCAGTATCCCCGGGTCTAAAGCAAATGACTCCGCTCGTTGCGTGGTCACGAGCCTACCGGTGCTGGTTGCTCTCCTCTTTGAGGCCAAGTAAGCCCTGCAGCAACTCCCGATGCATGACTTAGCCAGATTCCACAACCATCTTATCACCATCGCGGAGATCACGACAAGAAACAGTACTCCCTTGATTAATGTCCATGGTCTCATCCATTGTGTAGAGAATGAGGTCGGCTTTCTGCCAGAGGAGGGTCTCTGCGACCGTGGCTTTGCAAGGATCACTGCAGGGATGCTCATCTTCATGCTGCTTTGTGGGGGGTGTGACAAGCTTTCTGCCAGATGGAAGGTCTGTGACTGTGTTCTCATTCTGCTTTGCAGAGGATGTGACAGGCTCGTTGACCACCGTAGAGCCTGAGAATTGCCAATAATGAGGCGACTCCAACGGGGCTTGTAGTCCATATCAGATGATAATCAGTATGTGGGAATGTGGGGTGATATCGACAGACAACTCACTTTCATGTTCTGCAATGAAAACTATGTACATGATCTGGAGCTGGAATAGTGGGGAATACATCTGACAATAAGTGAAGGGATGTAGAACTTGGTTCTTGTCGAGATTAAGACTTTTGATATTGTCCTCGAGCTTGTCGTCACAAGGCAGGTAAACCTTCCAGGGAAGGATACATGTGGCGTCGTAATCGTAGAAGAGATCATCCAGTATGCTTAATTTCTTTTTTGAGGCTATAGACTTCCTTCGTGGCTGGAACCTTGA
>JABBWD010000153.1:0-47569 GCA_016628565.1 Suillus placidus
TTTTGCGTAACTCACAAACTTGTCAGACTAGGTCAGGCACCTCGCTTCCAATTCAATATATCCGCCTAACTTGTAGAGCAAATCCATTTCTCAAGATCAATGGTGAAAAGCTATTGCAAATACAAGACGATGGAGGCTTCTTAAAGTGTGTTGATTTCAACCCTTGGCTTATACTCACTACGACTAGCTTGATGCGCGAATACTTCGCCTCGCTCGGTGACTCTGCGCATCCAGAGTCTGCAGATCCTCGAGCAAGGGCAATAACGCTTCCAAGAGCTACTTCTCATCTCGTTCCGGGAGTTCGCTGTGATTTCCGACGAGACGATTCTCTCTGAACGTAGAAAGTACAGAAATGAAATCGTCAACAGCATCGAATCCTTCTCTAAGCGCTCGGCGGTCAGAAACCTGAAGACGCTCGGAAGATTTACCAAAGAGCAAGCTGGCTTTATATGATGCTTTGTACAAGGCCATGTGTGACGTTCCGCCGCCGCCAACTGTTGCTCCACGCCATCGCTCTTAGCCACGAATGATGGGAACCAAGAAAGAGCAGAGACTAGGATTGGTATACGACTTTCCAAGTTTTCCTCAGTGAAATCTTGACCTGGGCACGGAACGAGAAGATTGTGATCAATGGTTTCCAGGTAGTCTTACAATCTTTATGTCTCGATTGCTGACCTTGACGCGAATAAAGGAACGCATCGACCGCGAGGTTGCAGAACACGAGCTCATCGACCGTCTCTTTTATTTTTGGGACACCTCGTGCAAAAGGCTCTTTGTCATTCCAGGCATGTTTCTCGATGAAGCGAAGAATTAAATGCTCACGAATACCCACAGGATCTCGTGTCTGGTCTAGATGGTGTGATGCTCAATGATTTGATGGAGAACATTGAATGGTTCTTTAATCTGCACGATAAGAATAAAGATGGGTATTTGACCAAGGATGAAGTCCTGACCCTCTCTGAGTCATTCCTTGTCAGTCTACCCGCTTTTTCTGACGGTCAAGGCTGACTAGCCATAGTTCATTTTCCGTCATGAGATCGGCGACGCTTACCTAGGAGCCGTCAGCAAATTTATGACCAATGCTTTCGAGTATGGTGACAGTCTTCTGCCACAGCACACCAATAGCAAGACCGGAGCAACAGAACCTCGAGATATTGGGCACAACCAGCCATACCTCAACCTTGCTACGTGCGTCACCCCGTATAACCCCATACAATCGATCTTACACTTGCCACAGGTTCCGGATGGTCGTTCTAGCTGATGAGGTCTTGGAGTCGTTCTTCGAAACAGATCTTTCTGCCTCATTCCGGCTGGAGCCCGTTCCTGACCTCGAATTACCTCCGGCATCAAGCGGCTTCTTGGGTGATCTGTGGTCTAACATCGCTACCCAGGACAACAGGAAGATGTTTAACAAATTGAGCGACGAGCTTGGCAAGACCATAGGCAAGCATCAGGTATGACAATCAGTGTAATTTTTACTCGACAAAGCTGACGCTCTGCTGGCAGGTGATCTATCGTCCTACAATCGGACGATTCACAAAACTCGAAGAACCGACGGCCCGGGAGTCGCTCATTTCTCCACCGGCCAAGACCACTTCGGGAAGTTCTTTGGGAACTGTGGTAGTATCGAGCTCGTCTTCGACTCTCGATACGTCATCCATCCACGACAATGGCCCGTCGTCTGCCTCAGTGTTTTCCCCGATGCCCCATTTCAAAGCGGTCAATGCGGCATTCATGGAGCGCACGCCGTTTGCCATCGACGACGCAGGTGATGATGACGATGATAGTGATTTAGACATGGTCCATGGCGAAGATGATGATCAAGTTATGGACGAGGTGAGTGGTTGTCTTCATGCAAGTATATTCGATGGTACTCAATACCGTAGGTGGATGCCTTTTTGGAGGCACATGATTCAGGACTTACTGAAGCAGACAAGGAGGTGGCAAAAGGTAAGATATCAGGTTTCGTTTGTATACCTAACTTCTGATCACGTTCAATCAAACCCAGATCTTCTTAATGCTGAACCTGTCAAGTAAACGGGTGTCACACGTTCATGCTATTGTTCAGCTTCCAATGCATTTGCGAGTTATATATCAAGTGTAGGATAGTGTACACGACAAGTAAACCGATACTAGAACAACAGGGTAGGTATGCAAGACCAGCACAATGCACATCTGTCAGGGTTGATCAGGGTTCCGACCCACGATCAGACCATATGCGAACTGTAAGATCCGGCTCGATCGAGCCAGATGCAATCATGTTTTGTTGTGGGTGAGTAGCCACAGCAACAACAACACCTGGCAGCCAATTAAGTTGTCAAACTCGGCAAGGAAATATGATCCTCACCTTCATGTCCTTCGAGAATCTGCACCACTTCACGACTTTGGAGATCCCATATATAAACCTTTTGGTCTTCGCTCCCAGAGACAATCCATTTCCCCCCAGTAACACTGAAACAGGCCGCTATACAGAATTTCTCGTTGCGATGACCCGTGTATGTTTTCAAGCAGCGCGACGTGTGATAGTCCCATAATCTGATCGCACTATCATGAGCAGTTGAGAGAATATACTTGGAGTTGGGTGAGAATTGTACGTGTTGGCTGAAAATCCATAAGAGAACGAGATGAGCAGTGGCAGCTGACGGACATACCATACAGCATCATGTCCTTCAGCGAGGGTTTTCAAACATTGACCTGTTGTGGTGTTCCATATCCGGCTGTGGTTGCGTCAGAAAAGTAAAGAAGTAATATGTTGCACTCACATTAGCCCGTCAAGAGCACACGAGACTATCAGGGTGGCGTCTCTGTTAAAGTGCACGGCAGTAACATAGTCAAGATGCGCATGCAAAGTCTTCATGCATTTCCCTTCGCTTAATGTGAAAGACTGGACAGCTAAATGCAAGTAGCCTTTGCGCACCTCTTGCGACATTCCATATTCGAACATCACCATCACAACCTCCGGAAACAAGGAGGTTGGATGCTGTGTTGTAATTTACACAAAACACGAAACTCGAGTGCCCTTTAAGATGTTTCGTTGTTAATCCCTAGCTTGAGGTATGAGTCGACCGGAGGATAATTCTGTCATTTATGACTTACAGAATCAACGTTCCATATCCGTACACTGGTGTCATCAGACGCTGATGCGAGATACACACCATCTGTTGACCACGCGATATCTGAGAGTCCTTTGGTATGGCCACTCAGGTTTCTGATTAAATCTCCTGTGAATGGGGACCATATTTTTACCAGATTATCTGCAGCTACACAAACAAAAACTATTCAAACACAACCAGTCCTAGCAAGCTGCATACGAACCGCAAGATGCAAGTAGCGTTCCATCAGGACTGAATTTGACGGCAGATATAGATTGCGTATGTCCCCTCAGTGTATGACGAAGTTCATAATTTGGCCGTTCTCGCGTGCCTGATGTCACTGATGAAAGCGCTGGAGGGGCTGACTGGGGTGCAGGCTGGGGAGGTTGTGGTGCAGGAGGATGATTGTCTGGTACCTGAGGGTCATCCTCAGTTGTTTGAGAAGCATTATCATCATCAGTTGTAGAATCGTCCATTCCGGCGAGTGGGTCCATGACGATTATACAGAGGAACTTCGAGAGTAGCGGCTATTGATGATGGCCGTGTTTGCGTATATTTGTTAGAGCCTTGTGATTTCAACAAAGCACAACAACGCCAAGTGATCATTTTTCTTTCAACTTCATGAAGTTCAAACGTTGCAGGCTCCATGCTCGCATCCACCGCTAATGTAGCTGTGATTTTAAGGGTGCTTCCTACGCTACAGACAGGTAGCAGTGGCAGTTCGAGGTGTATATCGTCCAAAGCTGCCAATGTTATTTTCAAAGATGCGAAGTCTGCAGAATTTCTTGCTGCTGTTGGTGATAAAAAATCTCTTTCTTTGCTAGGTGGGCTTCCTGAGGTGAGTCACTCTCATATCGAGCACTCTACGTGATGCAGATTTGTGAAGGTAGTTGTAACAGGCCGAGCAAACGTTGGAAAATCATCCTTGCTTAATTCTGTGATTGGGCGTAGAGATCTTCTTTTCACCAGCAAGAAAGCTGTGAGTCGTTAAGGACTTAGTGCTGTATTCTACTACATGCTAGCTTTGCGCAGGGCCGAACACAAACACTCAACTTTTTCCGTGTTGGATCTCCCCCTGGTCGCTTGGTCGTCGTCGACTCTCCGGGATATGGTGCCAGGGGCCGACCCGAGTGGGGTGCCCTTTTCGACCATTATCTAGAAACTCGGAAGCAGTAAGTTTCCCATGCCTTACTATGTGCGTTTGACACCGTGTTACAGATTATGCCGCGTCTTTATCTTAATATCCGCTGCCCATGGTATGAGTGTTACAGACGAGGCAATGCTTTCTTCGTTGGATGCTCAGATCCAGTCACTCGACGGCACCCGCTGGACACTTCAAGCAATCATAACTAGGGCCGACGCACTGCAAACAAACGGACGTGCTCAAATAAATAAGATCGAGCAAGATATCTTTCGCATTTCCCCAACATGCTTACCCCCTATCATTACCTCATGTCCGTCCAAGGGAATTACTTTTGGCATCGATGAAGTTAGGAAGTCGATTTCTCATGCATGTGGAATCGTCCCTTAGAGACCTTACTCCCAGCGATTGCCTGCTTGTCGTCGTTGACAATAGTCGAGAGAAGTCTCCAGCGTTTATCTGATAATATGGGTGGGCTCGAATTGATATCGGAAATTATGCCCTTCCCAAACAATTGTGATGTGGTTTCCTTAAGGTGACTGGGGAATCAATTATATGTTCCGGGATGACTATTCTTCCCCAAGATCAAGCTGTTTTGCAAGGATACCGTATCTTTGTCGCTCCGACGCTCCGAGCCCGCTTCTCAAATTCCATATATGAGGTGGGTGTACACTATCACGGGCCTTGGTCCGTGATACGTTATCTCGGTGAAGGTGTCGATTTCACTGCACGTATCACACTTAGTATGCGGATTCAAAAGTTCTGATTTACTTGTTTGGTGTCTTCGAACGTTTAAAATCCGCTACTGTCCACTCTGGTAATTCGACTACTTTATATGCGCTCAGGCAACATGTGATGATAATCCTGAGGTAATAGCGAGACCCTATTAACACGTGCTGACCCTGCAGGCATGCGCGTAGTACATGATTTCGTAAGTGTTGTGCTGTATGAGCTATGCTAATATTTGTGGGCAGAGATAGGCTCACTCATATCTAGGCAATTGGTTTGTTTAAATCGGCGCATTAAAAGTGCCCACATTGTTGTACGTCTCCGCTAAAATCGTCCTGCACATCTTACCTCCTCGTCGACATCCCTAGATCGCTAACTCCCCGCCTGCCCACTCTGACCTCCTCAACTCTCATTTCAAGGGGTGTATGGTACCATGCCCTCAACTTTCAATCTTGGAACCTATACTGCTATATTTTCTTCCATTCTGATGTCGTTATCGTTACTACTGCACTTGCCGTCTGGCCCACCACCCTATAATCACACACAGCCATCGCATCACAATCATTCCCTATGCAAAAATAGGCGATGTGAGGATCTATTGATCCCTGTGACACCTTCTGTCTTGGTCCACATCCCAAACCCTATCTCCTATAATCCGCGCGGTGCACACCGCAGTAAGCGGAAGGCACAGAGTATTCCTATGGTGGAGATTGCACATCATGAAACAGTAAGGTAGTCGACAGTGAGTCAATAGCCTGTGGCACTGAATATTTCGCACTCTTTTTACGATAAGAGTGCCTACAACTGATGCAGCGGTGCTATTCCTAGTTCAACACATAGTATGCAAGAATAGCATAGGGAATTGGTGAAAAATCTAATTGAGGTGAGGGCGGACTTACAAGCACTGTCGATTTTAGCTGATCAAATTCTGATTCAGGTCATCATGCGGTTTGACGCCGTTCATCATGGAGCCCATTTCCCTTACTGCCCTTTACGAAAATTTTGACTACTGCGACATCGTTGATGATTGGATAGCCGAGCGTTTCTTCCCATTGTATCTCCTCATCTTCAGATACTATGTATTTGTATCGCTAAACGTTTTCATATCATTTCAGGACAGCCATACAATATCCTTACGGTGCTTCGACTCCAAGATCGTCCCTGAAATTGATCGTTTCAAAGCAGCTGCGGTGGATAATTTCCCCAGTCCCTTAGCAATACCGTAATATCTTGAATTTTGTCTTTGCCCGTTGAATCACCATTAGATCTCGATTTCCGCAGGTTTTGTATGCCTTTCCGTCTCGTTGTAAGACTAAACTGGCGACGTTTCGCGTAACTGACATGGACGGGAATGCCTCCCTGTCGCACCAATGGGAGACATCGCGTTTCGACAAGAGGACAGCTGGGCCCTATTTGTCACTTGGACTCGCCGTCTTCACATACAAGGCTGGAGCTCCTGCCATAGATAGCCAGTTACTTGCATTCTTCGGCGGTTATGCCGGCACTCGCAGTTGTCGGCTTTGATATCGTTCCTCCTCATCCACTCGGTCTGAGAGCCCTGCTACGAGCAAGGAAAGAATAACTCCGTATCAGACATGATATATAGTCAAACTAATATACGAACAGTACGCAATATCGATTAGCATGTCACTGCTAGTCGTATATTAGCTCCAGCCCAATGTGCTAAATGCCAGAAGTGACCCTGCCGGTGACTCTGCCAGGTGCATGTTTTAAGTTCTGACTTGAATTAAACACGAGAGACCATTGATAGTGACGTAAATTTACAGTCGAATTACCTAAATGGTGGCCATGAAGCGTTTATAGTTGTTTTTACTCCATGTCAAATAGTAAAAACTCAACCGCACCTTCCCCCGCGTTCTCAACCTTCAGTTCAGCATCCTTTCCCACAAGTAGATATGAACCATCTCCCTCTCTGAGCTCGATGATTGGCCCCTCTATTTGAGCACCAACGCGCAACCTGACGCCCTTGGCGTAACCAGGATTGTATCCAGATTTTTGAACGACGTGAATGTACGCTTTACGCCTCTCAGGACTGCGACTTGGGTGAAATGTATGCACAAGGGATATGCCAGGGTCTAAGAGCGACGCATATGCGCGAAGCTGCGAGCGAATTGGAGCAGGGCCTTCAGCTTCCCTGTCAAGCGAAACTCCAGACGAATTGGAAGGCGCAATGATAAGCCTGAATTGGTTTCGCTTGTCTTCGTCAATGAAATGTCTGGAAGAACCAAACGGTGATGTAGGTATTTTCAGGATCGTCAGAGAAGTGTCTTGCCTGGTAAAATATGCGGGTTTGCCTCTGCCTTCTCCGGGACGAGGAGATGCCCATATCTGACAGAAATGTACCTCTTCAGAGCCATGAGCTTTCTCAGAGTGAGAGATGCCGGTTCCAGTGGAGGTCATCTGAAGGGCACCGCGAGATAATACCTCAGTGTTGCCCATAGAATCTTGGCTGCAATGATGAGGTCAGTCAAACATTCTACAATAATATTTGGAAGGGTGCTCACTGCTCGAGCGCCCCACTGATCACATAGGAGAAAATTTCATATTCTCGATGGCTGTGGGTGCCAAAACCAGTGCGAGGCGCCACGCGGTCCTCGTTCAAGACACGGAGAGAACCAAAAGACCCGTGTTCTGAGTCATGGTAACTGCAAAGTGGCCACATGATCATGGAATGAAGATCAAGGTCAAAGGTCCATACTTGGCGAACGAAAATGTATGAAAAGTTTTGAGCCAACCATGATCTGCGTGACCTCGTTCAGTGTTCCTTCGGGGAATTATCTCGATGGATCTGCTGGAAGACATCTTTCTTGCAGTATGATATGGGGCCACAAAGGTTTTTAGTTGGTTTGTGGTTTGGGCTGCAATATTCTGGAGTAAAGCTGTAGTTCGAAAAGTTGGAGACACTTTCAACGATGAGATTGAGAATTCGGAAGAAAAGCGAGCTCCTAGCCTCGAATTTATAGGCCTAAATGATCGATCGGTACCATCGTCTCAGGGGTTACCTTAATGGTTCCCTTTCCTGGTCTTCCTCACCCACGCGTTCTCACGGCCCTCTTGCTTATTACGGCCCGGGTCGGGGGTCTTGGTGTGCTAAGTGCTTCAAACATTGACGGTGAAAGTGACCCAAGAATCGTTCGATCCTAGAACGCATGGCATCGATCATCAATCAGAATCGATACTGTTCTGTAGTAATCATCTGTCTTATTCCGTTGGCATCATACCAGTATGCTGGTGCGTCGGTCTACAATCTTCCTTTGAAAGTGTCGCACGGATTCGTAGCTTCGACTTCTGTAACTTGGTCAGGATCAAACTCCCGACACCAAAACCCTGAAGAACGAAGCACCGGATTCGGTTCATGAAGAAGACAGAAGTGATGGACTTTCGTGTTGCTATCTTCGTGTAATCTGATGGTGATTCGACTATGACCACATCTGGGATAGTTAAAATATTTGTTATCACTCACTGTCAGCAACAGTAGCCACGAGTGCCTTCTATCTACAATACGGAGGTGCCCTGCCTTTGTAGTTGGTCCAAGTTCCGTCAAGAAAACTTACTATTTCGGACCTCTTTCGCTACATGGAAGGAGAGACATTTTATTGGTAATGAGATCGGGAAAACGGTCTACCCACCAATTTCTGATGTTTTGTTCGAGTTGAGACACATTACTAGCACCAATAATTATCGCGTCATGGGGCTCTAGCATGCTGTGGTGTTGAAGCCAACGAAACGCCGCTTCGCCTCCGGATATGTTGTGCTTGGCCTGTACGGACACAAATAAGTGATGAAAGACGGGTATATGTAGTACTTACCAATGACTCTCGCAATCCTGCAGCCATCACAGAACTTTCTATATCCCAACAGCTGCCTGGCGTAGGAGATGCAATACTTGTACCTGCAAGCAAGCCGCGACTAACAAGAGACGGTGTCAGAGGAACGTGTAAAATATCAAGGTAACTTAGCGTACGCCAGAGGACTGTACCAATGGAATCGAATCCCAAATTTCCGTAGACAAGGGAACAGTCTTACCAGAAAGGATGAGTTTGAGAGACATGTGAGGTCCTGGAATATCAACCTACTCAGACTCGACGTTCCTCTCCAGGGCATTGTAAAGGCCTTGGTGGACCGTTGGTTTGATCCACCCATTGCTCTTGGCAATCGTCACTATTTCTGATACCTGTTCCATTAGACAAGATGACATCAGTACTAGTGGCGGCACAGCTAACTTGCCTCCCAACTGTAAAAATTACTCAGGCCAAATTCTTCGCTAGTGCATTCCATAAATTGAGCTAGGGACACCGTTTAAAATTAGAGGCACATACAAAAGGCCTTCCTCATACAGTTCATTTACACCTCGAAGCATCTCGTCATAAGATACGCTCCGGTCGGGCACATGGAGGAAAAACACACGGATCTTATACGGAGCAAGGGCTGTCAAAGAGGCTTGCAGCTGCGGCGCTCTCTGAGTCTCTGGGGAGAATGATCGCCCGGCTTATAAACTGCAGCCCTGTGAGACCACCAGTGTGAACATCCATCCCAGAACTACACAGAGGCGACTAACTGACTTGGTGTCTATTGCGGCCCCCTTGATGTCCAGTTGGCTGAGGTACTGCATCTCTCAGACAAGTGCCTCGTAAATAGATAAGAGCATATAACAAACCTCCTCCGAGGTGCCATCGCCGTAGTTCCGCACAGTATCTATCACACGTATCCATTTGCCAACGAAGCAATCTACCGATTTCTGGCACTCCGACAAGTCGTGGATGCGAGCTGCGAGCGTTCCCTAGGCACCGAATGCATCTGCGCCCCGCCGCCCTATAAAATTTTCAGTTAGATTCCCTGTCAGCCATGAAGACCGCTGGACGTACATAGATCAAGGGAATTCGGGTGGTCATGATTCACTGGGATGGTCCCCAGCATGCACACTATCGATATATAACCATATATAACAACAAACATTCCGGCGCCTATGAATAATTCGGATGAAGAAACATCATGATTCATGTTGGATTCATGCCAAACTCTGAGATTTGCCCGAAGGGATGGAGTGAACAGTGCCTGACAGTACCTACCCCAAAGCTTTCTTTCTCCTGATCGTCACATGACAGTTCAAATGTGCCTGTCCATAAGTGTCTAATGAAATATGACAGATCCGTGTCCTGACGTGTGTAGTGATGTTTTTTTTAACTTGTGAGCACCTGTAGGCTGTGCGCATGTGAGCACCCATGGCAGATTCACCAAGCCCTGAAATGAGGAGATACGTGTTTCCCCGCAAATCATGATCGAGGGTATATGAGAGGAGGTATAACTGAGCAGTAATACAGAAATGAACGTGCTGCAGTGAAAGGGTTGGTAGCGACGTGGAGAGGCTAGGCAAATATATGCGATAATCCGTGTGTACCGACTTCGGGACATTCGCGAAGTGACCCCGAAATTTAGGAGAAGCCGTCAGTGACTCAATAAGATAGGAGAGCTACACAATATCACTCCAAGAAATGGGAAACCAACCTCACCAGAACCGAGTATCTTCCGGAGGAATGTCTCCCAACATGCGTAACATCACGATGTTGGATGTTAGGCTGGAAAACTGCGATACCAGTTAGCTTAATTGGTTATGGAAAGCGATTCGCGACGTACCCCGTTACCTATTAACACCTGAGCACGCTGACCGATCAGCATGTCCACGGCCTGTGCGACAGGCTTTGCCTCCCAGCCCAACTTCAAATCCCTGCTGGTGACAACAGCATCCCATTTCTTCACCTGCATGAGGGCCTCCTTAAGCTGTTGGAGCCACTCCACGTCTCCATTCGTCATAATGTATACGCTCTTCAACTCCTTTGCGGATCCATATAGACGCTTTTGATCAGCAAGCACGTTCTTGACTTTCTCGGCAATCTGCTCAATCGTTGGGAAACACGCTTTGAAGTACATGTTCGTGTTTGCCTCCGTGGTCTCGCCCCAACCACCGTCCGTGGGGACTCTGAACTTATCAGGGAGGGCAGAGAACTTGTTGAACCCGTTCCAATCTGAGGACCAGTTAGCAAGATGTGAACAATGACCCGCGAAGTCGCCCCGGCGAATATGAAGAGCCAGTAACCCGATTACAGGCTCTATATCCTTTGATTTGACAATAGGATGGACGTCGTGTAGTGTCGTAGGAGTTGGTGGTTGACTGGAAAGGTGCATGAACGATGGCAAAAATCGGAACGAGGAAGAAGTCGGCGCAAACAAATGAGCATTCTCCGCATACGCCTGAAGAATAAGCGGAGACCAAGAAAAATCTGTGAGGATAGGCGATTTGTATAGGATAGGCCACATTGAAAGTATGCGTTTCGAACCAAATAGCCTATTGAAAGTTTGAGAACGGTGAGAGCTGACAGCAGCACAGCCAGGTCACTTACCAAATCTCAAACAGTTGGAATGATTCCTGTTTCATCTCAACGCATGGGTCGTCGATGGAATTCAATCTCTCTACCCACTTCTTAAATATTTCCAGAGCAGGTACGTTATTGTCCAGCCTAAGATGCTCGTTCACCTCCCAGCTGTCGATGATGGTGGGATTAGGGCAAACTTTCTTGAAGTATTCCTGTGATACAGCACGAGGGGCAGTATCTCTGGGCGGAAATGACGACCCTATTATGGGGCCTGTACGAGAGAACGGCTTTGGCATGGGCGGGGACAATGTACATTGGTAACGTACCACTGATGATAGCTGACAGGGGTATACGCGAAGGTATGAGTTTGCCATTGAACTTTGAGTAATCGGGAGCATCCCGTTCCCATGTGAAATTATCGAACACAAAGCTAGCGGGCAATATTGAGGGTGACTAAAGTCATGAAAACCTGGACGTACGCTCGTCTAGTTGCATGAGCCAGCACCGCATTCATCACAAGCTCCTGCATGGCATTTCCCCATCCTGAACCTGGCAGCTGTCAGCCCTAGCCTGAATGCAAGTATAACCAACATTCATACTGGTGACATGGTTGGCGGCCCAAAAGAACTTCGCATCACGTCCCTCTGGGAAAGGCAATGAAAGATTATGTTGCGGCAAGTGTCGTTCATAGTCATGATATTCCTCGTACAACGGCGGTAACGAGTGCTTTTCTACGAGCGACTGCTCCTGCATCCAAGATGGCACGGCTGTCTTGGTGCGCGAGAAGAACAGAAATAGGCAGACCAAGATTAGTCCCGTTAAAAGACGAGTACACCGCCTCGTCAGTGAAAATCGCGACGGAAGCGACTTCATGTCGGAATTGCTGAGGGGTAAAGTCGAGCTATCTGACGGTCTGGAGTGCTTATTGCTCTTGAACGTTAACTTGAACGATTGCATGATCACTGTGGTATAGCGCGCGTACCACACTTGACATGTTGAACTCGGCACGCCTGGAAACCTAGCGGAGTTTCCTCTTGCGCAAGTCCATTTCACACTCCGTTAGGCTTCATGGTCTAGTACATCAACGGGTACTACTTATTACGGACTATGCACATTGATGACATTAGTGATACACGAACCAGGTGAACCAGGTGAGTACCTTCATTATTTAAAAATAACAACATTCGCAAAATGACAACGTATTGAAGGAGATTCTAAGAACCTGCTTGGCGGCTAGCAGCACGTGTAACACTTGGTCAACCTATGCAGGCGCCCTGTCGGCGTATGCTGTCACGAAGCAAAGTTCTGTTTCAGGCAGCAGACTTTCATTATCACTGCTTGGATACCGCTGGCAGCAAACCTTCACACGTTGATCAATCTTAAACCTCCCGAAAGAGGCAAATGACATTCTGTTAAAGGGGCAAGTTTCCAGAAAATGGTGACTTGATAACTTGGACATGAGTTGGTTCTGGAAGTATGGATTCATACCAGGTCGATAAGAGCGATTCCTAATGTTCTTGTTGAAACACTAGTCTACTTCTGATCGTTCTTCTTCCGACTAGCCTTGGTCGCAGATGGTGTACTATAGCAGTACTGCGTTCCGAAGAAAGTGAGGAGACAATAACACATGCTATGTTCTAAACTTTTCTCTGACGTCCAAACTGGTACTACATGTCTGACTTATTTATAGGATCCGACCCTCAGCAAAGTAACAGACGGCGCGAAGATCAACGTTGCGGCCTGTCTATACTTATACTCTTCGCAGGCGCTTCATAATGGACGATACGAGAAACCGTGGGTGAATCAATTCCCCGAGGTTGTGCCCGAGCGAATATTAACCAAATTGTCTCTGGTTCTGATCGGGAACCAAGTTCCGGTCCTCCTTTGAGATACAGACACATTGCAGACAATATCCCTATGTTCTGTAGGTGGCGCACAGGGTCAGTTTCGTGGCAACGACAATGATAGGCTACTTGGACGGCCGGACACTATCTAATAAGAAACCCTATATAATTTGTGGTGCCCCCTGGATTAATGGCCTTTTCATATTCGAATGATCGCGATGTGCACATAACAAGAAACTGTGCACGGTAGGTGAAATCAAATGCCAGGAAAGGTTTGATATAGGGCTCATGCTCGCCACTCACACCCACAGTTATATGCAATGAAAAACGATTATCAACAGAGAAAGTCCAGGCCTATCGTGTGAAATGATAGTCGGCTCGACATGCCGTAGGATGGAAAAGGTGAAGCTTAAAATGTGTCACTATCATTATCAATGCCATCACAGATTCATACCCTTCGCAATGATGCAAACAGCATGAGACGAAGTGACCTGTGCACGTGAGGCGGGAGAGCCCGTCGAGGAATATGCTCCACCGATCTGAAGCAAGCTGGGTTCTGATAGGTGAATTTACCCCGAGGGAAGCATCCTTTAGAAGGGTTTGTTGAGTGCCAGACGACACGGTCTTGAAATAGACATAGAGTTTCTACGCCGATGCTCAGTGGGTGGACCTCTAGCCGATCACCTCAATGCTATCATACATACAACAAGGGTATAGGCGCTCTCAGGCTCGAGAATGCTCCCATGCAATATCACAATGGAATGCGTGAGTGCGGCTAGACGGAATTGCACTACGTTCTTCTATTTTTATGCACGTTCCTCATTGTTAGTGTCACAAATGACCTAGAGCTAGTACATGTTTAGCATAATCTGGAGCGTTCGCCTGCGGTACCGTACCCAAGAATAAGTAGATACCCTAGAAAGTACAAGGTGCCGAGGCATTTGCTTGAGAAAGCCGCGTTGCAACGTAGCCTCGACCTGCAGGCCCGACCGACCGTGTATCACTGAAATGGGATCTCCTCGAGAAATCACGAGTTCCTTGTTTCCTGATTTTGCAATATGAGAGACGCACCCACGCAACTAGCTCATAGGGTGGTCATGCTGCACGACGACGAGTCATGGAACAAGGGAGAACGTATGAGAAGAGAGGTAAATAAGGCACTTACAGGGTCGGACGACCGCGGTCGATGATCCGAGCGCATTGCATGCGCGCCGCCTGAAAGTAACACAAAGGCGCGAGAAGCTCTGCCTCAGCCTCGAGGCCTGCAGCCACTATCATCGATACCACCTCACCCACACGAGAAGCAATAGCTACATTTGTGACGTTTCGGTGGTGTGCCATGAAGCATGTATTGCATCATCTCCGTAGATGTAGGACATCATATTGTGAGCTGTCCACTCACGCTCAGGATGCTCGTCCCGCGTTGTAACACCTGGTGGTGATGACGCAGATGATGATGACGATGTGCTCCACGGGCACAAAAGTAGGCCGGTGACCATCATACAAGCACACGACGAGCTCGGACCGCTCCACAGCAAGCTTTCTTTCTTGTAACAAAATTAGCAAAGCTAAGAGACCTGGTATAGGCGCTCACGTGAACCAGCTCTTCAAGTTCCCACGACGTTTGTTCCTGCATTGATGACGATGATCGTGATGACATGCTAATGTGTCTTAACGCCACAGATGTAGGCACGGACATCTGCGCCGGTGGCCAAAGGTGAGCACACAATCATTAGCCTCGGACTGTCTCTCGGCAAGTTTGGTTTCTGCAACAAAATTAGCAAAGCTAAGGAGAGATTGCACAAGCAAAGGAGAAACTCACATGTCTTCCCACCGTAACACGTTCCTGCACTGAAATGTTACGATGTCCGGGCCGATGTGTGCATCCTCGAAACAATTTGGCACACTCACGTTCATCACGATACGATGGAACCCCGTCGAATTCATGATAAGTCGGACAACAGCGGATCGATGAACGCGATGATCGATGAACTCGCGTAGTAGTAGATTGGCAAGCTCTATACGGTTCTTTTATTAGAGAGCTAAACATAGTGTTCCAGGGTGTTTCCCATCTTCCTGATTGAAAAGTTCTCTCGAGAACAAGAACCTATTCTCGAGAATCAATTTAGACATTAAGAGCGTGTAAGCGCCCGTGGAGTGCGGTCCATCGAGGGGTAATCCGAGCGCGGACTTGAGCCCAATGGAGAATAATGTGGTTCTTGACGTGAGTGCGAAGCTAAAGCACTTTGCCGTGTCGTTGGACGTAGTTCGGTAGGCCATGGGAATGCCTTTTGAGAGCTCTCGTGACTTCGTTCGGGGCAGGGTAGAAGGTCTAGCCGCGCGGGAGAAGCCATGACCCACACTACATTGACGGCCTTTTGCTGTCAAAGGGCCATCTAGTGTGGACTTCTGCTGATAGTCGCGATCAAGTTTCCAGGTGCAGGGCTCCTGCCTTTACGTTTGCGTGAGCTTTCCCCAACGCTAAGCGCTGAAAATGAGCACTCTGATTGGTGGAGGATTCGGCTATCATATGAATCGGGATATCCCAGAACAAGTGGCTCATGATGAGCTGGTCAAATGAGCGACCAAGGTCCAAGGATATACATAGGCTGAAACCATTCTCACAACAACGGAGCACTGCAGCTAGAAGGGTACTTCTCACACTGCACGGGGATTATTATACATTCGGATTCGGAACGATCCATTGCCTAGGCTAATCAGCTAGATGTTCGTGTTTTGGGTTTTTGACAGGTACCTTGGCACCTTCATAATTGATTGCTTCACGGGAAAGTGTGTGTGATCGAATAGTGAAAATCCAGAGAGGTACGCTAGAGACACAACTGTCAGCCAGCAGAGTACGGGGTTACGCGCCTGAGTAAAAATTGACATCTATCGTATGATCCATCCAGTCGTCTGGGGGCAAGTAGGATGAGAAAACCCAATTCCAATCTCCTTGATCGTCGTGGGTACTCGCATCAGGTGCGGAGATGGAGACCTTCCAAGCTCTGCTCTGCTCCGTTGCCTTCCCTAACGCGACTGAGAAGGTCTTTTTGAAGCATGTGAACGAAGCTTCGAAGGGCCCACTGCCGCACGGCGTTGTCACGATATGTACGGCAGTATATGGTATGGCTTTTTCCACTTTTCGGGAGTGAAGTTTGAGGAAGACAACTTGGGAAGATTTCCGGACTCGGATTGTGAATTGCCGGTTGAGCGTCAAACTGCGGGGTAGCATCGACTCCGATCAATAACAGGAACTTGGAGGAATAGTGCTGAACTGTGCAACCTGCCAGCAAGTGATTCACTGCCACGTCGGTCCCGTATCTTGGAGAGAAAAACTATCTATATTTGCTTGTGTCACAGGCACTCTCCGGAGTTGATCACAAGGGGAGAAAAGACACGGTTGCACCCTGTTGCACCCAGCAGACCAAATACTGTCCGTCCTCGACGTGGGAGTGCGAGTGGCCAAGAGTGGTCAAAGAGTGATTGCGATGCTCCGGCACTGCGGAAGATCCACCGAAAGAGAGAACCAGCCTCCTAACACAAGACAAGGTCACTGATCATGACTCGTAGAGTTGTACAGCCAATTCCCATGCTTGCCGTGCCTGCTAGCTCCGCAGAACGTCATGTCGGACTATAGTCAAATGCAAAGTTCATTGTAATAACAGATGGCATATCTGTTGACACGGAGGGTATTGAAATTGTTTATTCGACCTATGATGAGGGTGGAAGTACTAATGAACTAATATGGTATAATTAACAAGCCAGGTCTGCAGTGATCAATAAGGTACAGTCACAGTACTTCAACTTCATCCGTTGGTGGTACACAGTATGGTAAATGAGTGTGTACGATACTGAAGATGAATAAAAAAAATAATTGTGGGTTATCGTACAACGATGCAAATGCTGGGGTCATGATCGTCATAAGAGTGGACGGCCAAGCATAACAAAATGGGCAAGAGTGGACGGTCATTCGAAATTGTATTCGACCGCTATACGACAAGCCTCAGATATATGAGGAGTGCGACCATGTTGTCGCAGGCTTTGCCTGGATGAGAAAGGGGTATCGCACGCAGTACATGAATGCCCGAGTAATCTGGATGCGCTGTGAGGATCCCGCGAGCGCGATCTTTTTGGGGTGTGCGAGACCTGATTGGGTGTGAGCTTAATACGAAGTCCGAGGAGTACCGCAATGAAGACTCACAAGATCATCATCAGTCTGATTTTGATTCAACTTTCGTTTCAATGACGATGAACGGGGCTCTGTAGGGTGAATTAATCAAGAGCGCAGCAGACTACGGGGGAAAAGAACATACCAACTGAGGCGCTCATTGCTTTTGTCGAATTATCTCTCCAATTATGTATCCGTTTCATGCGAACATCATATGTATCATCTGTCCAAACCACAGGTTCTCTGTCCTGGGAATGATGTGGAGGGGTGACAAAAGAGGAGCAATATGATGAGCAATCCTCTTCGTCTTCTGAGTCTGATGTAGAGGGATATGACGATCCAGAAGAGAAGCCATATGAGGTGGACTCGATGTCGGGACGTGGGGGAGGTGAAGCCTCTACGAGCTGAATGATCTGTATGGCGTCGTGGGGCTGACGGACATAGAGATGACCAGGGTTGACCTTTTCCTTGTAAGGATGAAAGATATGTGGTGAGACACCAGTGTGTAGCATGATAGGACTGGTGTATTGGTCGAACATCTGTGGCAGAAGTGGGGAGTGTCAAGTGTAAAAATGAGATTCTGTGGACCTTAAATTTGAAGGGAGAGGCGCCACGCGAGCGACATGCATATTCGTTCGATTGTAGATTTGTTGTGGCAGCTGTTCAAAAAAAAAGCGAAGCAGAGCCCTGAGAAGCTAGAAACCTGGGGATCGGGCGATAAACAGCGAGATGGCCATTTTCCACTTTCGGAAATCCAATTCTTGGCGTCATTCCAAATTAGGTATCATTGAACATCTCAGATCTCAGATAGCTTCAGTATCATCCCACCATCTCAACAGTATCTTGATTTCCTTTTTAAGCCATTCTACTTCCCATGCCTCCCTCTCCATGTTCCATTCCTTTGTCCCTTTTCCCATCGTCTCCTCCGTCGCTCCTTGTCCCCTTTCTAACGGCCTTTGCGTTCCATTGCAATTGATCGCTTCCTCACTTCCGAAAAAAAAAAAATCGCGCTTTCACAATAGGCTATATTCTATTCGAAACTACACTCAGAATGTCATCCAAGACCTTCTCAGCTGGTCGCTTCCCTCATATCTTTAGAGCGATCGAAAAATATTTTCAGGTTTGTCAATCAAGTGCCTATCATAATCAAGCCCAAGGTCTCTGTGTGTGATCGATAATCTCATGGCCGCATCGGCGCAAGCCACGCCTCCGCTGCTTCAAACTGATCAATCAACTCGCGAAGCACAGCACCCTCTGAGTGAAGTTGCCTCATGGCAAACAGCGCCTGTGAACCACAACACATGTTAGCCATATCACAACGGGTGATTCTACAATCGAACAAAGACACTGACAATGTCCCAGAACCGGAATCCCCGTTCCACTTCTTGTTTGGGATTTTTCACTCCCGGAAACGTGTCTTCACATATCTCAAGGGCCATCGCCTTGGACTCTCTAACGCCTTCTGCGTTAGGGTCGAGCACTCGCGTTTGATTATTGAGGTGGGTCAGGGCATCCAGGTACACCTTCGCAAGCACTCCGAATCCTGTGTTTACCTCGGATTGGAAGGGGAGGGAGATAGTAATGTCGAGAAGATCTTCCCGCGCTCGGCGTGCGTCAGAACGCAATAACATATTCAATGTCGTCACCTCAAGTAGCGTTCGGAGCGCCCGAGTTAGTGAGCGCACAAAGGAGTTGAACACCAGCAATTCACGTGATAATGGTGCCGACCAAGGTTGTGGCTAGATTAGGAAAATAGCATGAAGTTTGATGTGTGATCGGCTAGATATGGAAAAATCACCTTGAAGTTCAAAGGCACGATGCTAAGGACTCTCATGACCAGCAGCATGCAAGATTTCTCATCATCTGCGTGAGATAGTAATTTATCAATCCAAAGAAAACCTGAATGTGAATTCCGCTCACCGGTCCCGAAACTTGGACCACCACTGAACGCTCGGCCTGACCATAAGTGGCCGTGCATTACCCCAGCCCTCACGAGTTCCAGAAACAGATACAGAGGATCCTGGAATTTGTCATTCAAACGAGCTTGTTTAATTGCTGTGTACATGGCGCGGGCTAGTGGCGAGTGAGTGTGAGAGTTGAGGAGGAATCTATAGTTGCAATGTCACAAGAGTGCTCAGCTGGCAGCACGGCGCTTACCCTCTGAGTTCCAGGAACCGCCATACCACATTAGCGACAACCTCGTCCTTTTTGTCCAGCTGCCCATTCGGGACGCTGGTCTTTCCCTTGGTACGCGAGGCAAGTTTCTCCGATGCTGTCGCTCCAAGGCAAAGTGCGAAATCGATGGTGGAAGACTGGACCGACCCAGACTGTCAGATGACTCGATTGATAGGCGACTTCGGAAACTCACGTTCTGTCTCCGAAGCTCCTCCTCCACAATGGCATAGCTAACATTCCAGCCCGCCACGCGTTCGGCAAGCTGTACAGTTTGTGGTGAGTTGTGCTGGACAAACTTCTGGCCGTGGGGTGCGGGGCTCTCAAACCAAAAGTTGCCCGCAACTTTCCGGTTGTTCCAAAATTGATGGGAAACACTGCTAATGAGCGCGAGAGCGGTCGCGCGTGGTCCTGTCTGGCCATCGGTGATGACCTCCTTGACGAATCGCTTGTACTCAGTTGTCTCACCGTTATCAAGCGGTGGGGGTTCGACGATCTGACCACTGGTCAGCCAAACGAGTGCTTGGGGCCCCAAGAGTCCACGTGAGAGATAGAAATAGATTTCGTCAGGAAGACGGTGCGTGAATATTTCATGAAGATCTGAAGGGATATCCGCAGCTGTCGGATGGTGGGGATGATTAGGACCATGTGCTGGCGTGGTGATTGCAAGGGGAAGCGGTGTGACGCTTCCTTCAGACGAGAATATGAGGGAGTATTTGATCATTGAGCGCGTGCGCGCGTACTGATCGGGATACTGCATACTCTTGACAGCGGGATGTTCCGCGAATGCGGAAACGGCGGCATGGCCGGACTTGTAGTATTTGACCATGTCAACCGTGGCCTTCAATGCCTGTTCATGTACAGTTGGTGGAAATGGTGGCGAGTGCTCGAAACCAACAAGAATGCCAACATCCAGGAACTGGTCCTCGCTGAGACCCAAGTCACCCAAGATAGTGCGTTTGGATACGAAGGAAAAAGATGGTGTCGCAGAAGTGAGGTCCAGCGAAGTAATTAATTTGTCTACTCCTGGATAGAGCAGGGTGTCTGTCGGCCCAAAGATTGCATGAATATATGATTTTGGGTGTCGTTGCATATAAATCAACTGTTCAGGGTGGATCAGCAGAGTATCCCGCAAGAGATGGTGTCGGCCTACCTGAGCCCAAGCGACGTATGGAGCAACCAAAAACTCCACATTCCTATGTCTGAATATCCTCAAGACCATGCGCCATAAGTCCCATTGCTGGAGCCCACTCCTGCCCTCGAATAATTTTATGGCGGATTCTTCCTGGCCAGCCTCGTATTTTGCCCAAGCATCCCTCCGGTCCCTGCATGCATCATTGTGCTCCACGTGATGTTGGTATTGCTTCCAGCGCTTGCTCGGCAAAAGGCCAGGAAAAACGAACACAGGTTTTATTCGTAGTTTTTCAAGCGTACGCAAATCAGACTCGATGCGTGTCGTTAGCGCCAAGGGCAAGCCACCAGTCGCAGCGAGAAGAGGTTCGCGTGAAGGTGGGTTATCCGTCAATATTTTGAGGTAGTAAGATGCATCAATTCCCAGCCGCGAGTCGGATAACACAGACAGAGCAAATGATTGCGTGTGCTTCCGCTCGGAGAGGTAGTCTGTTTCGTTTTTAGGTTACACGTCAATTTCAACTGCAGTTCTTCTACTCCCACAATCAAGGGGAAATAAAACGTACTTTCCAGGTGCTTGATGGGCATCGCAGTCTTTGAATAAGCTCACTGTGCTCGTCGTACCAACTTGAGTACTTGAACAACGTGCGACAAGGGCAACCAACTTTCAGATTATGTAAGCACGCCTCATGTAAATTGAATGCTTCTGCCATACTTACTTGGAACAATCCAGCGTATCTACAATTAACTTCCTCTTGCTCAATGCATGCCACGTCCATATTGTTAGCTCGGGACTTGAAGCTTGAAGGCTGCATTCTCGGCCAAGAAATTCCGCCCGGTTACACGTCTTGTCAATTCTTTCATCAATGTGGCGCCTATAATGTTTTTGACATGAATGTCATTAACCCTAAATCGACTTCTACACAGGAACTTTCGTTCGTCCTAGTCCATCTGAGAAAGGCTCTCACCGCTTTGCTATTGCCAACATGTGGGCTCATCGCTAAATTCCGCTGCTCACGGGACTCGGAGGTCTCAGCGCAGATTTGCTGTCTCGTGGAAATATCAACATGACGTGTCACGCAATTGGTCAAATGTTGTTAACTTGAAGTTACCACTCAAGACCAGTGATTTCATGGAGAGGCAAATTGATGAAGGGCGTGGTGACAGTCTAACGAGGCTTGCCACCAGTGCGGTCACTGCGGCTATGCATCATACTTCACGCCGTTTTTTTTTGCCGAGGGCGTTAAATGTTTATCTGATAAGTCAAGACGTCCCTTTGTGTTTCTTCTTGCATCTTAATTTCCGGATCCTGTGCGAAACAGACTCCAGTGCCTGTGAACAACCTCAGCTGGATCTGGCTAGTTCGTTCTCGTGACGAGCTCAAGGGTCCTTGAAGTGCGGCAGTGCAATCATAGTCAGTTTCCAACAAGCGCCACAAGTCTAAAGCAGATGAAGTTGGCCACCTTCAAGCATGGCTTTTTCTACCTCCGAATTGACGTCTTCTGCCTGCCGATTTGAATACGGTTTGGTGTGGGTATGAACGATCAAAAGTGCGCCTAAAAGGTTGCTCAGCCAAACGGAGACGTCGCATGTTGTGTCACTACAGGTTACTACTCGGAAAGTACCATTTTGACACTGTGTGAGCATTTAATCTGATAACGTTCGTTCACACACATAGAGTTTCTTTTCGTTGGAGTCTTAACTGCTAAGAGACAGCTACAGGCCCCATGACTACACAGCAAAGTCGATCCAATGATCTTAATGGAGCCTTACTAGGAACTTGCTTCAGGATGTCTCGAGTCTAGTCCTTCCACACAGGATTGTCTTTGTTACAACCTGGTACCTGCTGAGTGGCAGCCACTACGTAGGCCCCACGGCTGTATAACAATCGATGCGGCGATCGTAATGGGGCCTTGGTGGGAATTTGCTCCGGAATGATGCACAAATATTTCAGGTTTCAATCTCTCGTTCGTGATTTCATCTTTATTATGCTGTGCTCTATCCATGTGAAATGGCTATGTCTTCATAGCAGGTATCTCCGAAATAAGCAGGCGTACTGGCAGAGGCCTGCAGAGGGCCATCTCTCGGCCGTTTGCGTCCCCTTGGTGGGAGTGCTGTCCTTTGACTGTACGCGGACTTCAGCCGATACACGGAGACATTGGGGTTTGTCTGCTCCACAGTTGAATATGCTTTGGGGATCTGGGCACTTGGTTTACTCAAAGTGTTTCGTCACTGTGGTGAGCTGATGCCACACCTCTTGTTTCGTTAGGATTCCTACTGGCCCAGAGAGAGCAAAACAAGGTCTGAAGAGTCCACATCTTTGGATGCGAGCAATGTGAGATGCTGTTGGTCGGCAAGGAAGATCCCGACAGGCGTTACTGGACCAGTAGCGCAAATTCCCGTCTATGTTTCAGTATCTGATCGGGCTGGGGCCATGCCTGCCATGCAACTCGGCAGCTGGCGCTCGGCGATCTCCAGACACGAAGATCGTGTACTATGTAAGTATGCGAGCTCGCTGGGATCACGACTAGGATATCTTGCACAGCGCCTGTGAGTTTAATTAGTCTTCCTCGTCAACTCTTCTTAACCGAAGCGCAATGAAGCACCACTCACGAGAAGCCTATTCAAACCCACGGCGTCGCGACGATATTCGCGTGTTGCTCGCTGCGGCATTCTGCGAGAAACCTTCGCAATAGTCCATTCGCTTGTCAAGCGAGTGGTTCTATTTTTTTTACCTCAGCCTTCCGGAAGAACTTAGGAGAAATGCAATTCACTCACGAACGACAGCTATTGTAGGTTTAGACACTGGAATCCTGAATCGAGAACTTTTCGGCAAGTCTTCGCTTAAATCGTCTAGCGGCCTCAATCAGATGCTATGATCCATCCGTTGCCCTCGTGTTCACGGAGTAGGTTAAAACACTCGGGCATGTCAACAAGCAGAATAAGCAGTGTAAAGAGATGGGATTATGAGCGTCAATATCTGTCCATTTGTGTCAAGAAGCGCGCTCACCAGAACCTCCCGCAGAAGCTCTCTTCGAGGTGCTGAGAGCTTATGTATATGTCACAGGTGCCGACCAGGTGCGATATGAAGGTCGCTGATGTGCGCTCGCAGACCGAATAGGCAAACAAGGTACAAACTCCTGGTGCTCATAGTGGTCTCAAAACACCTATTTCCTGTCCATCCCTCCTTCCTGTCCTCATACATCCAGACAAGTTAGCACTTGCACATGCAGACGTAAAATACCCAGTACCAGCTACATTCTACAGTATTTAGTGAGCGTGTGTATTTTTTGAGCGAAGCAATTTGACCGGGAAGCCAAGGCTCAAAAAATCCGAAACTTGTGACTACCCTCGGGCCTCTAACATCCGCCCCGTTGGGCGCGTCGTTGTCATAACACCTAACGCTCGAACTCCATCTTATTTCCCAGCAGCAAAATACCTCCACAATCAGACTGTTTCGGTAACATCACACCCCTCAAACCCCACCTCATCCCCGTTCCAGTCACGGGCATCCTGGATTACCGGGACAGGGGCTCCAGACAGCTCCAAATTCAAATCTCGCATTCACGCATCTGATACAAGACCGTGATATCCCTACAATTGTTTACAACGATATCAACAGGGCCAGGGATCCGTATGATGGTTTCCTGAGCGCAGGGAGGGCGTTCGGCGCGGAGAAGCAGAAAATCAGTACATCGCTCATTTATTGTTTGTCCCTGGTACGCTTGTCTCGAAAAACAGAATGACTCGGAACTCGACATAACCGTGGTGAGTCTGAGTCACGATTATGCACATCGTAGCGCCATGTACCACAGAAATTATTGTCTGCATGTTCCGGCAAGCCGGGTGGACAGACCCCCGGGCAAGCACTCTCGTGGCAGGTAAGTACGAAATATTGTGGAATCCACCGCATGCATTCATGCATCAACCCTAATACAAGGATGCGCATTATTAACTGCCCATCCTTCTTGCATTGCGGGTACGCATTACTGTGCCACATTCACTGTCCAAATCGTGTCTCGAGTCTGCCATATCGTCGGTCATGTCTGACACTTGCTACTACACCGCTCAGTTGGGCTGTATAGGTTGTCTTGGGAGGCTCTGCGCTGTCCGCCCAAATTATCAGTGCCGACTAACCGTACTTCCTGCACTCCAGAGTTACGCGTCACTGTACAGCGCCCACTGTCAAGGTCGTTCTTGTCGAACCCCCACCACCGCCATGTCGTCAGGTACAGCTGACTTGCATTGTATTTTCGTAGATCGGAGTCGTGAATGACCACGTTGCTAGGCCGCAGTCAGACAGCACTTGGGAGATCCGAGACACTGCACCATCCGCCACAGCTCGAGATGGGAAACGTCTGTCCATGCGTATGTGACACAGGTCATATTTGAGAATGGCTCTTTTGTAATTAATCAGCAACGAAGAATAGACGTGTGGCTGCATAGCATGTAATCAACTTGCTTATGCTGATAAATCTGTACATTGGGGTCAAGTCACTTTCTTCTTCAAGTTCTCCCTATGCTAGCATTTGGGTTTGAGGGGAGAGCAATTTCCAACCCGATCAGGAGAGTTTTGCGTGCAGTGTTCTGCCTTCGCTCTGGTTAGCTGAATGGGAACAAAAGTGGGTTTGGGTTTGAAAGGAGAAATCCTAAATCGGCAAGGAGAGCTTTGTTGCGGGCAATGTTCCATTCTCGCTCTTTTGTGTGGGATAAAGTAGTTGACTGAATGGAGATGAAAGTGGGTTCGGGTCTGACGACATCTAAATCGGTAAAGAGAGCTTCATCGCATGCAACGTTTTATTCTAGCTCTTCTGCGTAGGAAGTGGTTGCAATTCCTACGGACGACAAATGAAGAACCAAAAACACGATAGAAAAGGATCACGCACATTATGAGCACAGAGATGCAATGTATGAGCAGATGGTCCTCCGAGTCGTCACCAACTATGTGACCGAAACATAATGATTGGTGTTATTATCAAAAACAACAATGCGCGTTTGGTTTGGAGTTGAGGAAGTTGGGCACCTGTTATTCAAGCCGACTTTTAGATTTATTTGGGGCGTAGTAACCCTCGCATTTTGCGCTGTGTGAACGAATTCAACACTCAGGTGTGTGACCGGCGCTACGCCGACGGTTGTGACAAATACTTAACAGAGTGCCACACCTTTTCCGAGTCTCCACTCCCCATGTCAACCCCATGTTTCTTTGCTACAAATATTATTGATATCATCCAGTGACGGTCGTGGAATAGCTACCTGTCAGTTTGATTGGTTTGCATTGGTTTGCATTGCTATTTGGTTGGTGGAACGTCGGGCAGAGTCTATTGAAATCAAGATAATTTCTGTCGCACAGCTGTGCGATCAAGAGAGTACCAAGAGTCTTGGACTCTTGATCTCGGTAAGTAACTTTCTTGTGAACTTGCTGACTAAGCTGATTATCGGTCCGCGGCGACAACAGAGTGAAAGTTAGTCTAGGCTAAAGTGCCTTTAATTAGTCTCCTAACTCCCAGACAGACCTCTACTAATCGTAGACTTCGAATGAAGATAACCGTCGCGTAAGGAGCAAAGCGTTGCTCACGGTGCACACAATCTCCGCCTCCCTTTGTACTTCCCTCACCGCCATCACGTACTACCGTGACATGATAATCCACCCAAAGATGAAGACTCGCGCGTCGACAACATCTTCGAATTCGCTTTTATCGTCCCCTCTCGATTCGCATTCTTCTGGCCCTCAAATGGAGATACGATGTAGGAACTTTGAAGCAAAGGTCCTGACTCCTGACTGTGTCAACTTTGTCAAGCGCAACTTTCGGAAGAAATCAACCAAACTCAAAATAGATCTACATGAATCATTTGGCGCCTGAGTTTGAGTTTACTCACGAGAACCATCGTTTTCGAGCCTCAGGTGTCAGATCTCAGGCTTATTCCGTGACATGTAACAAGAAGGTGAGCCTAGCACTTAGCGTCTCACATATCACTGTGAACTCATCAAGCATCATGATTCTACATCTAACCGTGACAGCGATTGAAATATATGACCATGCATGGGAGCATCTGGTGAAAGCTGTAGTGCACCGTGCTATATACAATGCTGAACCACGAGCACTCTCTCCGTGTCTTGAAAACACACGAACCACCGTTGGGAAGAGCATCCGGCAGATAGTGGATGAAAAAACCAAAAATATGTCTCACGGTTTTCCAGGCTCAGGCAAAACTTTCATCTTGCAGACGAGCAGCGGAGATAGGGACGTCTCACAGGAACTTTTTTCTCGCACATTGATAGTGTGGATGCAACGATGTGCGTTATATCGTGCCAACCCTTGCCTACTAATTGGCACTTGTGTTCCCCGCGGTGAAAAGCGAGGTCGGCAGAATTGTTGTTGATGATCCTGCATTACTTTTAGATCTGAAAGCTCGACAGGATCAGGTCCAATGTCTCAGCACCAAACATATTTGGTGACTCCAATTCAAGCCCCCTGTAGCATTCATCATCGACGCACTAGATGAATCCTGTTCCCCCCTCGAGGTTGTACGGGTGGTACGCTTACTAGCGGAAGTCATACGCACATACAGGGTCCTTGGAGAAGTCCACATCATTCCAGCTAGCCGTCCCAGCGTGCGCATCGACGAAGGAGCCCCTATGCAAGGGTTCGGAGATATTCAAGAGATCTCTTTGCGGGATGATGACGGGGAGACATACACAGAAATCCGTCGCTTTCTTGCGCACGAACTCCAGCGAGTCGTCAATTCTCGTAAACTTAGTCTCGGAGACGTACCGTAGTGGCCATCTCCTCGTCAAACGGATATCTTGCTGCCAAGGTCGGGAACTCATTTCTTTGCCCATCCATAGTGATGAAATATATTGCCCACCTGAAAAAAATTCCATCCTTTGAAGTTGGACGCGTTCCTCACATCATCCAGTGCTACGGCAGACACTTATGCTGACCTGGATCACATTACCAGGATCATCAGGGACAATAGCGCCTTGGTCAGACAACTGGTCGATATCGTCAATCTGGCGTAACCGCTCTCATGTTCTCAACTCTTACATGTTTTCCCTTCGGATCAGAGCGAGGGGCTCAACCTCACTCTGGAAGAATCTCCATCGATTCTAGTCGTTTCACCCGAACAACCCAAGATCCCCATCCAACATTATCATCGAGTTTTTCGTGGACCCGATGCGGCGCCATGCCCATCACATCGAGCCTACAGAGATTCATAGGGGTCTCGCACTCCAATGTTTTATGATTGTACATAAACTCAAGGCAAATTTATGCGATCTCTCGGATCACACAACTATGGCCGTCGAAGACAGTCAGTTCTGGCATGACCATGCTTCCTGAAAGCATGCAATATGCTTGTCGTAATTTGGCGCACCATGGAAATGTTGATGACATACTGGTTTTCGCATTAGAGAAATTTCTCTCTAACCACATCCTGCAATGGATTGAGGCCTCTTGTATCTGTTTAAAACGGACATCTCTTCTCATTATGAAATGCTAGGGAGGGGCCCTGAGTATGCGATATCGTGATTTTGCATCGATAAACAGGTCACTTGCGACTGCGCTTGCGGAACAAATGATCATCCTTTATTTTGATCCCGCCAGCCTGTTCCCTCTCCAGGTTTACTACATCGTAGCGGCACTTGCGGATTTATCTAGAAAACCCCCTAGATTCTAGATCTAATGTGCTAGTCCACAGGTGTGGTCCGGCTTCTGATGGTGCATACCGTTTTCCCGTGTCTGAACTGCTGTCTTCCCAGGCAAATCCAGGAGGCATCTTGTTGGATGTAAGCCTTTACCTCGATTTGGGCTCAGTATCACAGGGTTCCAGCGTAGTCGTTGGTTACCGAATTCTGATTTAGGTGCATTTTACCTGGCAGGTATGCACACCTGAAGTGCAATGCCTAGACGACGGCTGTTCACATGCACTTGCGTCAAGATCAATCTTTGTATCTACTACTTTCCGGCCGAGACCTCGATTATCTTCAAGGGAAGGACATTTCACCATTCCGCCCTAATCGACGAAATGTTGGTCCAATACAACCACGCAGAATTTGGGTTCGCCTGGAGATAATTCCAAACAAGTATCTTCTATTCAACATATCTCACTCGATGATAGTCTGTGAGTGGAATTTGGCAATATGATGATGTACGTCACGATAGACCCCATAAGCACGATGTTTAAGCTTTTTATTTTCAGCCTTGCCGAGGCAGATGGCCGCTGTCGACTTTGGGTTCTGCAGCAACTTCTGCTTTCAGCTTCGAAAGAGAAGCCTTCAAGACCTGGCATGATTATGGGGGAGTGGTTTTTCAACTTTCGAAAGTCTGACAGCGTACGCTGTTGCCAACCACGGTGAGTAATAGCATCCATGTGGCGACAATGAAAGTGGGAAGTATAGGGCTCCAACTTGAGATGAAACACAAAAACCCTTTCTATCATTTTGGAGCCGCCACGTTGGATTGGAACTGTGTTACTTTTGTGCCCATTTTCAGCAGCAGTGAGCGGGGGCAGAACATCTTCGAATAGTTCCCTGTACCACATCCGTCAAATCTATCTATCACCCGGAATCTTTACTACTCCAGACCTCTCCCCGACCAAAAAAAGCGGCGACGAATGTTTGCTCGCGCCCGAATCACAACCAGAATTGTCCTGTCTTGGATCTCAATCTTACTTTCAAAGAACCAGATGAATTTAGGAGGCCTGAACTGTTCATTCGAATCGCCAAGTCTTTTGCGACCTCAAGAGAGAACTACGTTTAGTCATATTTTGGTGGGAGTCCGGCACCCCGTCAGATACACACGTCGCTCGAACCACATGACATAGTCACCTTTCGACTTTGGCGTTACGACCTTTCGAGTAAGCGACGCTTTAATAACTGAGCTGTTGATATTATAATTATGCGCTGCTGCTCTACGACTCCCACTACTGATCACGCCACATCCAAGAGGATCGTCCGCGCTCCTTGCATCAACATCCGACAGGTTTCCAATCTGGGGTACACCGGATGCAGACTCCGCTCTGTAGACGTGCGGGGTACGACAGTTCCGAGCGATCTCCTTGGAATCCAGCTTTGCCTGGGTTATTGCCTGATCAAAGACTGAGTTTTGAGCGTGTTGGCAACTGTCTTCTCAATCCAGGCTCGTGAGTTTCTGAGTCAGCAATCGAGTTCATGGAAGTATTGGAGGTTGATAAGCACGTCGTTGCTGTCGCATGACGGTGACCCTCTAGGAATGCGTGTCATGTGCAGACGAAACCTACGGTCCTGTACAAGACACATCATTCTCGTCCATTATCAATGCCATCGTCGAGTAAGCGGTCAATTACCCAGCTGGTCGTACTGGCGGTTCTTATCATTGATATTGGTGCTGCGCGCCGCATTTTTAACGCTCCATCGCATTGGTATCTGAGGGTTACACAATCTGGGGAAGTATACTGGATGTATGACATCCGGAGACTCGACTAACCGACGCAGTAATGGACGGCGAATACATCTATCTGCAGTAAGGTACGATATTAATGGTGACTCGGATGACCTACATGCTGCAAGGACCATCAGGAATCAGGAGTGAATGACACAGTGGTACTAGTACCTTGAGCTCGAGTCTTCCAGAACCACGACATTAGTAGCCAACTGTTCCAGCCAGTGAGTCACAAGGCTTGCTCAACACCTCCCACGAGATCCACGTTCCTCGCATCAACACCTGACGGGGTTTCGATCCAGAAAAGTATATTGGATGTAAGGATGACGTCCAGACTCTGCTCTTCAGCTATAGACGTGCGGGGTACGATAGATCCGGACCAGCCTTGCCAGGTGATTAAATTTCCTGATCAACGACCAAGTTTTGAGCAGTGCGCGTCCTCGTCAGAATCGTGAGTCAAGATCTTGAACTTGAACTTGATGATCTTCTGATTAACAGTCGAGTTCATGGACGTGTAGCGGATGATAACCATAGTATTATTAGCTGGCTATTGTTGGGAATGGGGACCCTCTGGAAATAGGATGGGATGTGCCATGATGAACCCACTTGGAAGTTCCGATCTGGATATGAATAATTCATTGCCGACCTGCCACTTCTGTCGAGTCACCAATGTCTACATCAGTAAGCGGACACTACTAGTAAGTTACTCAACTGGGAATGCGCTGCGCAGCCGCTGGGTTTCTCCTTCCGCCACTAGCACGTGGTCATTCACGTCAACATGAGGAGGTCCAAGCTGGGGTATCCGAGTCCGATGCGGGGAAGTATACCAGATGAAAGTATGACGCTCTTGGACTGTAGACGTCATGACGACATTGCAATATATATTTCCCTGATGATTTCCTTATCAACGACCGGGTTTTGAGTTTTGAGTATACGTGCTCGTCGGCATCAGGGTCCATTCTGCAAGCTTCAATCCAACTCAGTGGTCTTCACCTTTGTGAGGTTCCGAGTCGTAGTTGGTAATCGATGACCGTCGTATGATTAGCAGCTATTGTCATGGCTGCCCCTCCATAAATAGGACAGCTTGCAGCATGCGGTGCCCAGAAAAGAGACCGACTTCCGACCTAGATATGAAATCATTGAAATCGAAGCTCACCACCCACTAAGGTGTACATCCAAGTAAGCGGACATGCTGAGCTGTTTATAGGACGGGCTATTGTAAGCGCCTGCGTTGTCGTACCGTCGGTTCGTATCGCTGTTGCCGCGCGCTGCGTCCGAGCTTCAATATTGTTCTTGGTTAGAAAATTGGGTTAACCCGCTGTCGGTTTCTTCGTGGATCGTCTTCTTCGTTGTCTTGATATGTCGCACGTAGTCGCTTTCCAAAGGGCGAGTTTTTTAGTCCAGACATTAAGCAATTGGCTTGATCTAGTCAACGTGATCGTCAACGAGCAGGGTCCACGGCGAGCATCTACAAAGCAACAACCCCCCAAAGCTGTAGTCAAAGCCCGAACACAAGGCAATTCAGGTAAAATTACATAATCAATTCAACGTAGCGGAGTTTGAACGGGCCATTGCGCTCAGACATGTCCATCTCCATCACTTGCAGTAACAATCCCAGCCAACGTGGTCTGTCAGTGACTCGGGACCTCACAAAGCAGGCGTGAATCTGGCTCCCAAAAGCGTCGCACAGCTTGCGGTAGACATCGTGCCAATAATTCCAACCATCTATGTATCTCACTTTCAATGGAGTTCTTGAACTCGTTGGCACTCCTCGCTCTGTGTCAATTCATATAGGTCGTGATGATTGCGAATATGATCTCCTCACCATGATTTCGCATTCGCTAGTAATCAATGGCGCACAATGGAACGTGTCGCGGCAATAATTCCTGAACTGCCGTCCTCCTTTTTCAACGTGTGTCCTAATGCTTCCAGGACTCCTCTCGACCAACATGTAGGCGTATTGAGCTTGACTAAAGCCGACGGACTACATTAGCAGAATTGCCTAGATGAGTTCCTAACCTTTACCATCACTCGCACTGGTCACCACTTAGTAAAATCGACACTTCTGGTCTTTGTTGAAAATAGCCATTTCCTTTGATGGCAGTGATGGAGATATCAGTCAATATCCTGCTCAATAGGCGACACTCCAAAGGCAGACTCACTCACCTGAGGCTCCTGAAGCTTGAAGTTTGAACCATCATGTCCTTTGTAACCCCTCGGCACTGGTTCTCGGTGATAAGGGTCGATTTTAATTTGATCGCTATTTGTGTGCTAACTTTTCTGTCGGTATCAAAGTCGGTCAGAGAAAACTACCGACAGCGCTCCAGTTCACGCTGACAACGTACTTTTGACACGTCTTGTAGCAGCACCACTGTCGATCCAGCCAACCTGAAAGTGATTGTATGAAAATTTACAGTTCTTTCTTTGAGGAAAAGTTACAGCATCGTATGAAATAAGTAGGATGTTGTCCAACACACGCGCGTCCACCATAACATAAAAAAACCACCAGTTACTCGATCATACACATTTCATGCAGTTCCACCTCCTTAACCACCTCCACGGACATGCCATCAGCCAGTCAAGAAACCGCAATTCAATGAGTCCAATCTTCTGGATATCGTCGTATTGCTTAGACTTCAGGTCTTGCTGAATACGAATAGAGATCAGCGGGAATGCAACGACTGCACCAGATATCACATACGCAGGCGGTGCTGTAAAACAACTTCAATAATTGTGTCGATTAACTCCGCCTTCTTCTGAGAGCGTTTGGCCGACCCTGCTATCCACTGAGAGAAGCCTACTTCATATGTGTGGACGGCAGAGCTCAGAGCTTCCCTGACAGCAACTGCATTGGGAGACGCCATGTACTGCTGAAGAGCAACACGAACAGGGCGAACGGACTCCTCAGGCTGCTCAAGATAGCGTTGCTGGTCGGCAAGATAGAAAGCGTTTTCAAAGGTAATGACAGCAGCTTATGGTCAATAATCAGCGGGTTCATTACGGTGTGGCTTAAAATCTCACCAGAGCCAAGCTGCATAATTTTCTCCAATGTTGACGACCCAGAGGGCTAGCAAACCTTTGAGATGAGAGTTATGTCCATGAACTGTGAGCAATAGGACATGCCGAGAATTGTAACGTGGACCACATCTCCTCATCTTCGGGGCTGCAAAGCTGATGAATCATGATCAGAAGACAGAGATAGTGGGGAATCAACACACTCACGTCCTGTCAAGGGATCGGCGACATGTTCGGTCAGCGAGGCTCGAGCTCGACAGATGATCAACACACTCACGTCCTGTCAAGGGATCAGCGACGTGTTCGGTCAGCGAGGCTCGAGTTCGACAGACAATCAACACACTCACCCACTGTCAAGGGATCAGCGACGCGTTCGGTCAGTGAGGCCCGAGCTCGACAGAGGATCAACACAGTCACCCGCTGTCAAGGGATCAGCGACGCATTCGGTCAGCGAGGCTCGAGCTCGACAGAGGATCAACACACTCACAATCTGTCAAGGGACCAGCGACGCGTTCGGTCAGCGAGGCTCGAGCCCGACAGAGGATCGACACACTCACAATCTGTCAAGGGATCGGCGACGCGTTCGGTCAGCGAGGCTCGAGCTCGACAGAGGATCAACACACTCACGTCCTGTCAAGAGATCAGCGATGCGTTCGGTCAGCGAGGCTCGAGCTCGACAGAGGATCAACACACTCACAGACTGTCAAGGGATAAGCGACGCGTTCTGTCAGCGAGGCTCGAGCTCGACAGAGGATCAACACACTCACCCACTGTCAAGGGATTAGCGACGCGTTTGGTCAGCGAGGCTCGAGCTCGACAGAGGATCAACACACTCACCAACTGTCAAGGGATCAGCGACGCGTTCGGTCAGCGAGGCTCGAGCTCGACAGAGGATCAACACACTCACGTCCTGTCAAGGGATCAGCGACGCGTTCAGTCAGTGAGGCTCGAGCTCAACAGACGATCAACACACTCACCAACTGTCAAGGGATCAGCGACGCGTTCGGTCAGCGAGGCCCGAGCTCGACAGACGATCAACACACTCACCCTCTGTCAAGGGACCAGCAGCACATTCTGTCAGCGAGGCTCAAGCTCGACAGAGGATCAACACACTCACGTCCTGTCAAGGGATCAGCGACGCGTTCGGTCAGCAAGGCTCGAGCTCGACAGAGGATCAACACACTCACGTCCTGTCAAGATATCAGCAATGCCTTAGGTCAGCATGCTGGCAGAGATAATCAGACGTACTGCCTGCAAGTAAGCATCGTATACAACTGAGGAGTTTTCGAAAATTCCTACAATCTCACTGAATTACGTGGAAACCATCCACACAAATCGTTTACAATCTCGAGATTGGATTTTCCAAATATGCGCGATGAGATTACTTGGGTGGAGTCAAGATGCCGTGCAAGTGATCTCAACACACGGTGAGTGATCTCTCGCCACAAATAAATGAGGTTTGAGGAGTTACATTCTGACTGCCAATCTGATGCACACTCCCAAGTTGGTCCGCTGAGTTGAGACAAACATCTGTTTGAGCGTCTCGTCATCCAGAGTTTCAGCCGTGCGTTCGATAAGTGGCCCGCAGTCTGCGTCGTCCTTATCCATATCTAAATGCCCGAGAGCGAACATAGGTAGCAAACTTATTAGCAAGTCGAGATTTGATCGACTTACCAGGCAGGCATATGTGACATCTTGGAGGACGTTGGTTGCCCTTGCGATTGTACAAAAGCTTTAGTTGTGGTCCATTGGCAAATGCATCTTTGGCATGCTGCGGGGCCAGTGCTTCAGCATCTTTTCTCGATACTCCCTTACTTATTAGCTCTGCAAATTCATCGTCATAGAGAGCGTCGAATTTAGTGAACAACACTATTACTGGGACTGAGGATTGTGAATGAGTCGATGATACGGCAAACCCAAAAACTTACTGCTTCCAGTGTCACACTGGGAGAAAAACTTGACTTCCCCTTCTGTGAAAGACCTGCCATCCTCATCCATCGGAATGCAGTACCTATGCCAAAGATGTGAGATAGCGCATGCCAAAAAAAAAAATTGACCAGCTACCATATGACATGAATTCGATCGCTCAATTTTCTCCGGCTATTAGAACGGCTTGCGATAAAAGCCTTCACGCTGTGGAATTCGGAGTTTCCTCCTGCCTCAAACCCGTGTGAATCGTGAAAGACGAATCCTGGGTTGTTTCTAAACACCATTTCATTCTCGATATCGTGCACTCCGCGCTGAGAACTCGTCAAGCAATATGACCAACCATCAAGAGCACGCCCTACCTCTCTGGATGCCATCAACACGGCGAGATCGATCTGATCTCCAATGTCCATCGGTCAATCACCATCCTCTCGGTACTACTGGTATCATGGACTGCACCTTTTCCCCAGCACTGTTATATATTTCTGGGTTCTCCCGTGTCTTGCATACCCTCTGGAGGATGGTGGTTTTTCCTGCATTCGCTCTTCCTATGATGAGGATTCGGAAACGCTTGAATTTCTGTCTCAACTTTGAAGGATCCATGATGGAGGAAGGTAACAGTGTGTAGCAGTGTGTGAACTCTTCGAGCGCCCGAGCCACAATAATGTAAGTGATAAGGAACATCTTCCTTCGGAATATCTGAGTCTCACCGGTTTACTGATGGGCCCGGCCGCCCGCCCACAATAATATAAGTGATTGAAGGATCTTCCTTCCGAGATTGCTCTGGCCAGCGGCCATATCATCCTAGCTTCACACGACCGTGATTGGCTTCTGCCAACTTGATTGCAGTACTCATCTGACCGCCCGCACAAGTAAATGACTTGGCTGAAATCAGGACATTTCTGAAATGATCGTCCGCGTTCCTTGCATCAACATCCGACAGGAATCTAATTTGGGGTATACCAGATGCAGACTCCGCTCTGTAGACGTGCGGGGTACGACAGTTCCGAGCGATCTCCTTGGAATCTAGCTTTGCCTGAGTTATGTCCTGATCAAAGACTGAGTTTTGAGCGTGTTGGCAACCGTCTTCTCAATCCAGGCTCATGAGTTTCTGAGTCAGCAATCGAGTTCATGGAAGTATTGAGGATCAATAAGCACGTCGTTGCCGTCGCATGACGATGACCCTCTAGGAATAGGTTCCAACGTGTCATGTGTGGACGAAACCTACGGTCCTGTATAAGACACATCATTCTCGTCCATTATCAACGCCGTCGTCGAGTAAGCGGTCACTTACCCAGCTGGTCGTACAGGCGGTTCTTATCATTAATATAGTTGCTGTGCGCCACATTTTTAACGTTCCTTCGCATTGGTATCTGAGGGCTACACAATCTGGGGAAGTATATTGGATGTATGACATCCGGAGACTCGACTAATCGACGCAGTAATGGACGGCGCATACATCTATCTGCGGTAAGGTACGATATTAATGGTGATGACCTACATGCTGCAAGGACCGTCAGGAACCAGGAATGAACGGCACAGAGACTTGACAGAAACGTACCTCGATGATCGACTCGTCGACGTCCTCCATGGAAGGGAACGACGAAGGACAGGATTTGCCTCTAATACCAAATTTATTATATCCCTCGGGCGCCGGTGACCAGTCTCTCATCGTGTTTTTGACTGAGACAAACTGGTACTAGAACTTTGAGCTCGAGTCTTCCAGAAGCACGACATTAGCATTAGTAGCCAACTGTTCCAGCCAGTGAGTCACAAGGCTTGCTCTACACCTCCCACGAGATCGTTCACGTTCCTCGCATCAACACCTGACGGGGTTTCGATCCAAAAAAGTATATCGGATGTAAGGATGACGTCCAGACTCTGCTCTTCGGCTGTAGACGTGCGGGGTACGATAGATCCGGACCAGCCCTATCAGGTGATTAAATTTCCTGATCAACGACCAAGTTTTGAGCAGTGCGCGTCCTCATCAGAATCGTAAGCCAAGATCTTAAACTTGAACTTGGTGATATTCCGAGGAGCAGTCGAGTTCATGGACGTGTAGCGGATGATAACCATAGTATTATTAGCTGGCTATTGTTGTGCACGGCGACCCTCTGGAAATAGGATAGGATGTGCCATGTTCAAGTATAGACGAACCCACTTGGAAGTTCCGACCTGGATATGAATAATTCATTACCGACCTGCTTCGAGTCACCAATGTCTACATCAGCAAGCGGACACTACTAGTAAGTTACTCAACTGGGAATGCGCTGCGCAGTTGCTGGGTTTCTCCTTCCGCCACTAGCACACGGTCGTTCACGTCAACATGAAGAGGTTCAAGCTGGGGTATCCGAGTCCGATATACCGAATGCAAGTATGACGCTCTAGTAGACTGTAGACGTCACGACGACATTGCAATCTATATTTCCCTGGTAATTTCCTTATCAACGACCGGGTTTTGAGTTTTGAGTACACGTGCTCGTCGGCATCAGGGTCCATTCTGCAGGCTTCAATCCGACTTCTTCTTGTGAGGTTCCGAGTCGTAGTCGGTGATCGATGACCGTCGTATCATTAGCGTGACTGCCCCTCCATAAATAGGACAGCTTGCAGCATGCGGTGGCCAGAAAAGAGACCGACTTCCGACCTAGATATGAAATCATTGAAATCGAAGCTCACCACCCACTAAGGTGTGCGGTGTACATCCGAGTAAGCGGACATGCTGAGCTGTTTATAGGACGTGCTATTGTAAGCGCCTGCGTTGTCGTACCGGCGGTTCGTATCGCTGTTGCCGCGCGCTGCGTCCGAGCTTCAATATTAATCTTGGTTCATTCATTACGTCAGGCTTCCTACCGCCCGGCGGTTGAAAGTTCCGTCGCATTGCATTGATGATGAAGCATCAGGGGTTTCCCTGGTTTTCAAATCTGGCAAGACGACACCTATGCGAGTAAGCTACTTACGGATAGTATGGGTGATTAATCTCTGGTGGGAAAAGTATGAGACGCCACCATGCTGTAACGTGGCATCTTCACTGGGACATCCGAGACCAAATGGTCCAAGAGGCAGGGTTTGACACGGGCTGTGTTGTCCAAGAATGGATAGCGCTCAGGCGTGACTAGAACACGATCGAGTAGCAGTGCTGATAAAGTGCTGCCGAAAAGTACTTGTGGCCTGCTAGGCCAAGCCACGCAAGGCATGGTTGTGGGTATGGGACTAGAAATAGAAACCAATGGCAAAATAAAGCAAGGAAGGAGATGGTGGCTGCCACTGGCCTGGTGGCCTGGCTTGGCTTGTCATCCACGGATCAAATTACGGGATCATCCGTTTCCGTCCATGCCCGAACTTGAGTATACCAAGACTCTCCAAGAGGATACTATGAACGACTTCGAGGAAGCATTCGAACATTCCGACGATCAATTACCTCGCATGAAATCTTGTCTAAAGTCACCTTCTCATTCTGGCTCTGCCACTCCCGTAGACTCTGACACGGAGGACGGTTGTTGCAAGAAACATGTCGCATTTGGAACTGAACAAGTCTTTCAAGCTGATGAATGGGATAGAACCCCTACAGAAATCGCACAACGTCTCTCATACGAGTCAGTCAAACCACTCAATTCAATTTTATACTGACCATGGTTAGGGACGTACTCGAGCTCAAGATGATCCAACGTTCTCTGCCTCGTGCCCAGCAGAGCCACGACCCGCTTTCATCCAGGCCATACTCTGGCGTATTCCTTCGCAACGTCCCAATCCCACTACTCCCGCTAAATCCAACAACCGTATCAGCTTCACCACAACGTTATCCAGAACTCGAACTTCACCCAAATTCCATATTCTTCTCAGAACTAAAACCACACAACATACCAGTCCCACCACCTCCCCTCCTACCACAACGCACATCGTCCACTCCTCTCCCACAAATACAAAGTAACCTCCCTCCTAAAAAACGCTTTGCTTTCATCCCTCTCTTGGACAACACAACAGCCTGTCCATCAGTCCTCCCATCAGAGACTCCCTCTCTCGCTAGTCCACCACAGTCTCCTACAAGCACACTCGGCGAACAAAACTTTATTCTCAACTCGGACGTCGATCCAGACGTGGATGATTCCGGCGTCGACGATTCCTATTTCCCACGCATGCCTACCCGCGCCCCTACACGCACACACCACCCACGCCCCTCAGATACAGCCCCTTCTCCCCTACAGCTCCCCGCCCACGTGCAGATCAAGCCAAGGAAGAAACTCACAATCCCCATCCTAGCACTCGCCGAGTCTCCACCCCCAGGAATGGGCAAAAAAGAAGGATACGAGTCCGCACACTTGCGAGATGCACAGGGTAGACAAAAGAGCCCTTCGCGCTGTCAGTGACTCGACGTCTTTGGTTCTCCCAGGAGGTAGAGCGGACCGCGTGCCTTTCGACACCCCTCTTTCATTTACCCAGGATTCTTGTTATTATCTTCATACGACGCTCCTTGACTAGACAGTGGACACCCCCGTTGCTCTCATATATTTATAACTCGGACCCCAGCATAGCACGCGCACCCTCACCCTCCGTCCGCGCATGTATCATATCATACCTCACTTCAACTCGTCGCTCATCAGTCACGGTTGACTATACATACATACATACATCGTATTCGTATTTGTCTAGACTCTCTTTACTTTAATTTATTGTCGGTATTGGTTGGGGACGTATCGGCGTCGTGATCAGTACAAGACTTGCAGCGCACCTCAACCAAACCGAAAAATAACATCCCATCACTCGGACAACCCGATTCGCACGCTCGGTTTCTCCCCTGTCGTACAGGCGCCCGCTAGCGGACCTCTCACGGGAGTCCTAACCAGCGCATAAGACTGCGGGTGGTCCTAGATAGAATGGACGGGCGCCTTACCTGTGGCTTGTACTCTGAGACGTGGTGAATGTCGGAACCACCGCGTAGCTTGACGCTATCGTCCTACGGAGTATGAGCGCGAGCGTAAGTGAGGAGGGGAGGGATCGTACATGACACAAATCGCTACAGTTCCCCTCAGTAAGCACACCAAAGACCGAATCGCGACATGAACATACCAGGCCAAGCAAAAAACACATTCATCACATCTTCAAATCAAATCAAATCAAATCAACCAACCAACACCACCTCGGGTCCACTCACAATTAAGATTCAACCACGAAAAGATCTAGACACACACACACACATACACACTTTAGCACAAAACACACGAACACGACAATGAAAATAACGCACGGACGGAACGACGCTAGCGAAGAACACGATGAAATACACGACGATGCCTTGGGTACGGATGATCGTGAAGAGAGACGAGGACGAAGAGCGCCAATGGCCGAAGATCGTCAGTTTGAGGAGCACAAAGTCGAATATCGTAGCTGTCACAAATCGCTAAGCGCCCACACCTGTGCGTTGACAGACTCACTGTACGTGGACGTAGCAGCTGAATAGGTTGGATTCACGATCATGAATCCACAGGATTCGGAAGACGGAGGTAAGATTTGTGTTTCTTTTGAGTCTGTTTTTGTAGAGTGGTGAGAGGTGTCAGGTCAGGTCGGTGGGCTGCGGGGTGCGTACCGAGTATCAATGTGAACCAGTGCCCTAGGGTTATAAGCGCCATGAACACACGTACGAAACGGTTGGTCTTCCAGATGGTCCATCTTGAGCGTGGCATGAGCGAGAACCACCAAGAACAGGAGGGAGACTCACGTCCGGATGACGAGGTTTGTGGATGTACACGCTACCACGACGTTGCCCGAGAACTGGGAAATGGGCATCAAAAGATGTTATATCACGGGTGAACGCCGTACCGCTAGGAATTTCAACATGTCTGCGATATTTGAGAAGCGTGAGGGAACGAATGCAGTGGTTGACTTACGATAGCAGTCGATATGTGGTGGTGGGATGGTGATGCTCGTCACGGCGCTGAAACTTTATGTGAGCACGAGCATAAAGTAATACGGTTGTGGACGGTCACTGACGACAGTATAAGAGTCACGAGAAAGAACGTCCGACAAGTCAAATAAGAAACCTAAAGAAGACGCATCAAAATCAAACGCGATCATAAACACCATGCATGCATATGCTCACCATTTGCCATCGAAACGGGAGCCGACGACGAAGGAGAGCACTTTCGACCTCAAAGGAATTTATATAACTCCATCTTTCCATACGTCGATCGTTTAATTGTGAGCTTCGGTGGAGGCGCGGAGGAGAAACGCACCCGTATAAACCCAGCACGGCAAAGGTGATATCGACGAGAAGCGCGCTCCAGTTCTCGATCACTTGTGGGTCTTGCCAGTTGACCATCTTCGTGTTGTCAAGGCTCCGAACGAACTTGTCAGAAGAGAGGGTGTAAGATGTTGTATCACCTGTTGAAACAGCTTTTCAGTCGCAAGGTCATGGGAAGGAACGACGACGAGTGGGCCAAAGTTGCGAAGTTTCTCCGCTGAAATGATACCGCTTTGGACGGACGGTCGCACTGTGTGAACTTTGCTGTGAAAGGTGTCGTCAAGCTAGTCATACTTAGACTGACGATGAATTGCTTCATAGTTTTCGCGTTTGTGCTGTGTTGACACAGGGTCGCACAGTGTCGTTGATTTTTTTCAGTCAAAGGAAACGTGCGCGTGAAGGCAGGCTTGTTGTTAAGTCGGTGATTTGTGTATGACAGCCATGGTCGACCACCAACCGTAGCTATCAAACACAAATCAGCAATTGGAAGCTGCGAGAGACTCGGTCTAAGTGGAAAGACGGATGCTTAGTCAACGAGCTTGAAAGCTTCATCAACAAGTTAATTGTGGCAGCAGAGTGCAATGACACAGTAAACCCCAATCGGCCCTGTCACCCTAGCTTGGGGGCCATTCAGTTGCAGGGCCATCATGATCCTGACGCCGCAGATGGGCGGTGACCGAGCATCAAACCTACCGCTGGATTAGAGGAATAAGTAAAGTTTGTTTTCATAACTTGCCAGGAGCGATCAGGCTCCGAATTATAATAATCTCAACCGACCCTGCCAGATGCGGCCGAGCATCAAACCTACCATAAGTAAAGTTTGTTTTCATAACTTGGGACCGATAAGGCTCCGAATCATTATAATCTGGGGGTACCTAACTTATAGTACTCGGTTACCGACATACAAAAGTGCGTGGCGTCGGAGGAGTCTCTCTCGTCCACAGGAATGTCAGATCTTCCCCTACTTGGTTCAGTCGACTCCAGTTCCCACTACGATGCCACCTCTAGCAGAAGCAGTACTACTAATGATGACCGTCCAACTCTTCCTCTAGATGACATCGACAGACCAATCGTGGAGAAGAGACTTCTGCGCAAGTTGGACCTTCGGGTGGCCTTCCTAGTTCTGATTTACATCATGAACATCGTGAGTCGTCGCACCTAGTGTTTCCGTAGCTGCCTAAACCCTGCACAGATGGACCGTTCTAATTTAACGTGAGTGGCCCTTCGAAAAGCATCTAGAGTAACGTGGCTCAACCTCCCACAAGAGCAGCGAGGCTGCGTGGCCTCGAGGAGGACCTTGGGATGACGGGGAATCAATTTAATACACTCATCAGCATCCTTTATGTGGGGTATTTGTTGACGCAGGCTCCGTCGTATGTTCCGACACCTCATCATTCTGCGGCATATCTAATAATTTGAAAGCAACATGATCTTACATCACATGAAAAGGCCATCATTATACCTCTCGAGCTGCATGATAATATGGGCTGCTATTACCATGTTCATGGGTACGTGCAACGTTCACTTGATCGACATCGGCTAACAAGGGGTCATGAAAGGTGCGGTACAGACGTTGGTATTTAGATTTTTCAATGCTGTTCACTGTTAACGCTGCCCCAGATACCATGCCGCTCTTATTTTGCGCTTTTGGCTTGGATTGGTGGAGGCGACATTCTTTCCCGGGGCTGTATTCCTTCTTTCACGATGGTATAATGGCCCTATACCTCCTAACAGCATACACTGAAAATCCTCTAGGTACAAGCGCAATGAATTAGGGTTCCGCACAGCACTTCTTTGGTGCGGCAGCTCCGTCAGTAATGCTTGTGGTGCTCTCGTCGCATCGGGAATTTTGGGAAGCCTAGATGGTGCACTAGGTTTTACGGGCTGGAGGTCTGAGCCGAAATGCGCATGCTCCCAAAAGTCAAACTATTCTGACTTTGCTGCTGCAGGTGGCTCTTTCTTGTGGAGGGCGCTTTGACCATCGTGATCGCGGTGTTTGCAATCTGGATTTTACCCGATTTTCCTTCAACACCGAGTGCCTGGCTTTTGCCTGAAGAACAGATGCTGGCCCAACGACGGATGGAGGAGGAAATTGCGGCCAGAATCGAGGACGAAAACAAGCTTGAAGAGAACTCTTCTGGTCTTGTCGAGGCTCTTTTGGATTGGAGGGTATGGTGGCTTGGTGTTGCTTTTCATTTGATGACTTGCTCGATGTCATTCTCCATTTTTTTCCCGACCCTATCCGCTACAATGGGTTACAACGCGACTATCAGCCTCTTGCTATGCGCACCTCCGTGGATTTTGGGAACTGCAACTTCATTTGTTGTGGCCAGGTCAGTATTTACTTCACAGCTCCGATAGTGAATTGACGATACTGAATCAAGGCACTCCGATGCAACCGGTGATCGCTTCTGGCATATTTTTGGTCCTCTACTTGTCGGCGTCATTGGATTTATTATCGCAATTTCTACAATGAATACGGCTATGCGATATCTGTCACTGTACGAACCTTCCCTTCCTCGTCTGTAATTCCACGGGCTTACGTGCTCCACGCAGATTCTTTATGGCTCAGAGCCCAATCGCCTATGTTATCGCTTTCACCTGGGTCATGAATACGTTTTCCCAATCACAGTCGAAACGCGCTGCAGCCATCGCATTAATAAACGCCATGTCATCAACTGGCCTCATTAGTTCAGCGTCAGTTCACAGCGACCTTGTGCTCTAGCTGCTACTGACGCCGTCACAGATACTTTTGGCCGTCCAGTTGGGGGCCTTCATACGTGAACTCGTATCTCATTTGCATCTTCGCAAGCGTCGTGTCCATCGCGATGTGTTGGGTATTTAGGGTGCACCTTTCCCGGTGTAATGAAACTGCTGAAGCCGAAGAGCAAGTTCTAGGGCTACCTGAGGGCTTTAGATATCTCATCTAGCGCGTGGTTGACAACTGATACTAGGATCCGCCAGTGAGAATATATATGAATGGATACCAGGGCACACAAATAAGATATCCCTAACATCTTGGCGGCGAGTCATAAATTGACGATGGTGACTCTGTGAGCTCTATGTGTTCCATGCCATTGACTTTTATCGTCGCATCGATGTGATAATTGCAGGTTGCGCAAGACTTGTTGTTAACTTGCTGAGAGATCTCATGATAGCGGTATTATTGTCGCATAGAAAGACGATGGACTACTTATGTAGGACTAAGGCAATGGGAACAAGCTACACGTGATACAACGCGTCTTCAAGTCACGTGCTCTTTGGGCTCGAGGAGTCTCTCGTCCACAGGAATGTCAGATCTTCCCCTGCTTGGTTCAATCCACTCCAGTTCCCACTACGATGCCACCTCTAGCAGAAGCAGTACTACTAATGATGACCGTCCAACTCTTCCTCTAGATGACATCGACAGACCTATCGTGGAGAAGAGACTTCTGCGTAAGTTGGACCTTCGGGTGGCTTTCCTAGTTCTGATTTACATTATGAACATCGTGAGTCGTTGCGCCTAATGCTTCTGTAGCTGCCTAAACCCTGCGCAGATGGACCGCTCTAATTTAACGTGAGTGGCCTTTTGAAAAGCATCTAGAGTAAAGTGGCTCGACCTCCCACAAGTGCAGCGAGGCTGCGTGGCCTCGAGGAGGACCTTGGGATGACGGGGAATCAATTTAATACACTCATCAGCATCCTTTATGTGGGGTATTTGTTGACGCAGGCTCCATCGTATGTTCCGACACCTCATCATTCTGCGGCATATCTAATAATTTGAAAGCAACATGATCTTACACCACATGAAAAGGCCATCGGTATACCTCTCGAGCTGCATGATAACATGGGCTGTTATCACCATGTGCATGAGTACGTCAAACAGCTTTCACTTGATCGGCATTGTCTAACGAGAGTCATCATTGAAAGGTGTTGTGAAAACGTTGGTATCTAGCATTATTGCCTCACTCGAGTTAACTGTGGATTAGATACCATGCCGCTCTTATCTTGCGCTTTTGGCTTGGATTCGTGGAGGCGACATTCTTTCCCGGAGCTGTATTCCTTCTTTCACGATGGTATAATGGCCCTATACCTCCTAACAGCATACACTGAAAATCCTCTAGGTACAAGCGCGATGAACTAGGGTTCCGCACAGCACTTCTTTTTTGCGGCAGCTCCGTCAGTAATGCTTGCGGTGCTCTTATTGCATCGGGAATTTTGGGAAGCCTAGATGGTGCACTAAGTTTTACGGGTTGGAGGTCTGAGCCGAAATGCGCATGCTCCCAAAAGTCAAACTATTCTGACTTTGCTGCTGCAGGTGGCTCTTTCTTGTGGAGGGTGCTTTGACCATCATGATCGCGGTGTTTGCAATCTGGATTTTACCTGATTTTCCTTCAACACCGAGTGCCTGGCTTTTGCCTGATGAACAGATGCTGGCCCAACGACGGATGGAGGAGGAAGTTGCGGCCAGAATTGAGAACGAAAACAAGCCTGAAGAGATCTTTTCTGGTCTTGTCGAGGCTCTTTTGGATTGGAGGGTATGGTGGCTTGGTATTGCTCTTCATTTGATAGAATGCTCGATGTCATTCTCCATTTTTTTCCCGACCCTATCCGCCACAATGGGTTACAACGCGACTATCAGCCTCTTACTCTGCGCACCTCCGTGGATTTTGGGAACTGCAACTTCATTTGTTGTGGCCAGGTCAGTATTTACTTCACAGGTCCGATAGTGAATTAACAATACTGAATCAAGGCACTCCGATGCAACTGGTGATCGCTTCTGGCATATTTTTGGTCCTCTACTTGTCGGCGTCATTGGGTTTATGATCGCAATTTCTACAATGAATACGGCTATGCGATATCTGTCACTGTCCGAACCTTCCCTTCCTCGTTCTGTAATTCCACGTGCTTACGTGCTCCACGCAGATTCTTCATGGCTCAGAGCCCAGTCGCCTATGTTGTCGCTTGGACCTGGGTCATGAATACGTTTTCCCAATCACAGTCGAAACGCGCTGCGGCCATCGCATTAATAAACACCATGTCATCAACTGGCCTCATTAGTTCAGCGTCAGTTCACAACGACCTTGTGCTCTAGCCGCTACTGACGCCGTCGCAGATACTTTTGGCCCTCCAGTTGGGGGCCTTCATACATGAACTCGTATCTCATTTGCGTCTTCGCAAGCGTCGTGTCCATCGCGATGTGCTGGGTATTTAGGGTGCATCTTTCCCGGTGTAATGAAACTGCTGAAGCCGAAGAGCAAGTTCTAGGGCTACCTGAGGGTTTTAGATATCTCATCTAGCGCGTGGTTGGCAACTGATACTAGGATCTGTCAGTAAGAATATATATGAATGGATACCAGGGCACACAAATAAGATATCCTTGATATCTTGGCGGCGAGTCATAAATTGACGATGGTGAGCTCCATCATGGTGTTCCATGCCATTGACTTTTATCGTGCGCAAGACTTGCTGTTAACTTGTTGAGAGATCTGTGCATGATGGCGGTATTATTGTCGCATAGAAAGAAGACATAAATCAGCAGCGTCAGTATCAATGACAATGCATCGCAATGATCGCGAGTGACGGTAATCTGCTGAGAAGGAAGGTGCGACCAAGAACGAGAGAATAAAGGCGTCGCTGTCAAGGACGCAGTGGCGGAATGACTCGGATAATGGACAAAGGGAAGCCTTTGTCCCTTGAGGTGCGAACAGAGTCATGTTAACTTGATGTGTAGTACAAAGTAGCCTCGTAGTGATGATCTAAACGAGTACTTGTGATTGTGTAGTGGTTCCAGGTGACCAGGTCTGACTCGCACGGTCACTGGAGCACGCAATATTTGACGTGGGCTCGGAAGCAAATATCGGAACGCACTGCCACCAGTGTTGCAGTTTCTCCTAGACAAACCATGAAGAGACAATTGGTCCTTCTACACGTCCCGCCAGTTATCTGCATTCTGCATAGTGTTAGTACTGTAGTACATCTGATAGTAAGTGCGTCAGACTTTAAATGCCTACTTGATTGAAAATGAGACTCACAACCAACTCATAACTTGAAACTGTGCAGGCTGCAGGGCCATGATCAAACCATCAAAACTGCGGAGTCCTGACACTTGCCTAAACAGATACGGTAACCGGGGCAGCGCCGTCCTACTTATGCCGTAAGTAATGATGTGGTAAAGTTACTACTAATTTTCCCTTCGACTTGTTGGGAGTCCTCAGGCTCCGACTTGATATTATCATGATTGAACCCGGAAGACTCTATGCATATATCCCCATTCGGTTGCCGAGATGGAAGCCACTGAACCTTTCATCTTCAGAATGTCATAC
>JABBWD010000154.1:0-46874 GCA_016628565.1 Suillus placidus
CGTCGCTGCGAAATACTGTGGCAGCAGATTTGGCTTTGAAACTATATACCCAGCTTGACAAGATGAGCGCTCCTCGTTTTGCGAACTGCAGACTGCGCCTGCCTTGCATCGCATTCTGGGTCACTGCGCAGGTTAGACAGGGGCATGGTCCAGTCCAGGAGCCTGCTCGTTTTACGTATGGAGTCAAGGCAGACGGGCTTCACGACCTGGAGATCACCACTAAAGACACACTGATTCAGTTTGTAAGGCCAACTCTGCAGACATTCTTGCTCGTCCGTCCCTGGAATCGGTGTCTGCTCGGGCTGCCTGACTTTGCAGAACTGCACGACTTTGGAGACAATACGCAGAGCGAGGATGAAGATCGGACTATGCCCGGATCTTCTGTAGAACAGGAGCCGGTTGATTCGGAATCTCACTCGCGAGCATTGCGATTGATTGTTCGGCTTGGACAGCCGTTCGGCGCATTTTTGCTCGCGCAGCAGCACAGCGGAGAATACAAGAGGATTGCGTCAGATTGCACTATCATTGCACAGGTCAGAGACGTGGCTTCTATTCACAACATGATGGACGTCAGGACCCTAGAAATATTGTAGATGTTGATGACTAGAGAATCGAGATCTCCAAGCAGTCGTCCTCTATACCTTGACTTATACATACAGGTACCCTATCATGCTCTTCAACTGTTCTCGCATAGCAGTACTTCGCTGTCCTACTAGTACACCATCAACCCCCCTTCACCTTCCTCCACCTACATTGGATAACGTGGGTTCTCGGGTTTATTATCAGTTGAAACGTTGAATGTTGAACGTGAACGCGCAACTCCTCCCAAATTCTGATGTTGTTGACTGCAGAAAGCCCTTCCATGATGTTGGCCCTCCATATGGTTTTAAGTACTTTGTATCCGCCAGGAGGTGTAAAATATTCGCGACACATTGCTTGAAGCACGAATTACCACCCATATTTAAAGGCAAAGTACCTGCAGTTATTTGACAAGTAGTAGCTAGCTCTGGCTTACTCACAGTATAGTAGCGCTGGACCTATACATATTAATCCGAACAGTGTGCTAGGCAGCAAGATTACCTGGCAATGTGAGAGCTGTACAAAAGATGTGCTTGAGCCTGTACCATAGCTACGAAGCTAATGAATTTCATTTAAACGCGCAGGTCAGATTATGTTCAAATCCGCAATATACGAGAAACCCACTACGTCAATCACAAATGCACCAGACATAAATACCCTGAGAGTCGGAAGCGTGACGAAGTGCGTGGCTGGCACAAGCAGTGAGACAATGATTACTGGCGCTTTCGGTCTTGCGGAAGTCCAAGTGTAGGTTCCCCATTGATTGCCACAAGGCTGACGTTTCCGATGACCAGATAGACTCCATCAGCAAGAGGTCTCGAAAAGAAAATGTCAGCTCCGAGTGGAGCCTATCAGTGAAGTTCGCTGACATATGGTTTGGTGCAGGAAATCTCGATCAAAGTGAGCTTTCAGCCATGGTGTTTGAGCTTGGTATCTAGCATGTCCAATCGCTTTACACTGCTTTCTTGCTAGGTGGGTCAAAATTACTGCGGCGCACGCGTTTCCTTCATAAGTAGCACGACGGAAATGAGAATAAATCCCTGCATATTCTAAGAAACTCTAGTCAGTTTACCACGCGTGACATGTTATAAGAAGCTAACATGATATGAATCCACAGTATTCATTTGGATCCAAGAGGCCATCGGTCTTTATTATATCAGCGATCATGGGCCCAAGCCCAGATGCAATACACTCCAGCAAGAGCAAAGCACACCATTGGCTGTAGTGATCAGACAAGCAAGATATCTAACTTGAAGTCATGATGCTTCACGAATCCCAGACCTTGCGGTTTGAAACGCCGGGCGCTTGTTATCTGTGTCACAGCGAAAACGCCGCCCCCCAGTCAAGTCCAAGGTTCTAAGGGAGCTAACATTGACTCTACCTTCGTGACTACCGTGCACGAGCGAATGACACGTTGACTCACTACCAACTCTGGAGCAAGTGTTCAATTTGGGCGGGTTGAACAAAGGAATATTTTGGGACGCACAAAGGTGACAAAGCTATCGTTTGACAGAAATGTACCATAGGCCTGAATACCTGGAACAGGTAGCACCTCCACTCCACCGGTCCGTCCAGTATTTAGGGTTTTTTGCATTATTAGCATTTCTAGTACTTAACCTTAGCATGTCCATATAATTTGATAGGAATGGAGACTCGCATCAATGAGGTTAGCGAAACACAGACCCTGTGCAATTGGCCTGAACGTAAGAAGCTGTGGATTTAAAACTTGTCTATATCTGCAACGCCTCCATGAATCATGCCTGGCAAGGATGAGACGGAAGTAGCTGTTCACAAGGAGTGAAACCGCGAGGTCCTCCACGTAATTGCTGATTATACTTTGAGTGTAAGAGGGAATGACTGTGCGATACGTCAACCTAATAACCCTATATCTAGGGACTATCGATGACTTCATCTCCGACTGAAAAGCCTTGATCCAGACATTCAACTGTGACGGAAGCATGAATCCGCTTTCCCTTTGAACCTGTACCCGAGGCGTGCAGTTTCGATGTATCAAGGCGTCGTTTTAAACAGGAACATGCTAAAAACATAACTTAGTCGCTCAACTCGACACGTACCAGACTACTACTGGTTCCGAAGACACTCCCTGAGGTAGGCTAAGAATGAAGCCACAGTCTGAGACTCCGAGTCATTGTACACTCACACAGGGAGTCTGTGGGGTGCGTGGAATTTCATCAGCTGTGCACATGCGTCAAAGAGGATAACGCCGGGGCGTCCGAAAACTCTCCGGAAAGCTGTGTGAGACAGTGACTCATGGTCAGAGTCTAGACTGGCAGAACTTGAAACCGAACCGAATTGAGGATCCACTAAGCACTTCAATGAGGCGTCGTTGACGAAACGTAGATCAACAGATATACATGTCCGTACACGCAAAGAACTCAGTTGACATTTCACAAAGGCTTTGAAATTCAAAGTGGATAAGACTGAGAGTTATCTACAGCACGGAAGAGCAAGCTGTCCAAAAAGAGCGAGAACTGACACGCTGCTATGCCACAATGCAAACATTGCCAAATAGGGCCACGTAAGCTGTTTAAGTAGTTGGTCGTCACCCCACAGCCATTCTCATTTCGCCCGTCATGTCTTATCATCTCGCATTACTGGCGGCGGCGTTGGCCCCAGCGGTCCTTGCAACCCCACTTTCTACCAATCCTTACAATATTCCTAGTCGGCCGCAACTCAAGGTTGCGCCGTTAATGGTTTCTGAGCATCCATATGGAACCATCAACAACTCGTATATCGTCGTTCTTCGCGATGACCTTCCTCAGGCTGTCATGCAGAACCACTTCAACTTCCTTGAGATGGCTCATGCCTCTGACTCGCTCCTCGGTGACGAGTTTGCAGAGGGCGTCCGTCACTTTTACGATGGACACCTCAAAGGTTACGCTGGAGAGTTCACTGAGAACGTTATCGAACAGGTACGGCGGATGCCTGAGGTTGACTTCGTAGAGAAGGACCAAGTCGTGCATACCATGGATATCAGTACCCAGAAGGGCTCACCTTGGGTAAGTTCTTTTCTGAATGCCGTGGCTTTCGGTGAAGTTGACTCCATATATGAGGGTCTCGCCCGTATCAGTCACCGTGACAAGCTCGGCTTCAGCACTTTCACCAAGTATCTCTATGACTCGGAAGGCGGTGACGGTGTCGACGTCTATGTTGTTGACACCGGTATCAATGTCGCCCACTCCGAATTCGAGGGTCGCGCTTCCTGGGGCAAGACCATTCCGACCAATGACGTTGATGAGGACGGCAATGGCCATGGTACGCACTGTGCTGGTACCATTGCTTCCCGCAAGTATGGTGTCGCCAAGAAGGCAAACGTTATTGCCGTCAAGGTGCTAGGTTCCAATGGGAGTGGCACTATGTCCGATGTTGTCGCGGGAGTTGCATGGGCAGCTCAGTCAGCTGTAAAGACGTTTGCAGCTGCTCGCGCCGAGTTTGCTGCCACTGGTAAGACCAAGCACAAAGGATCGGTCGCAAACATGAGTCTTGGTGGTGGAAAGTCTCCCGCTCTTGACCTTGCTGTCAACCGCGCTGTTGACGCTGGCCTTCATTTTGCCGTTGCTGCCGGTATGTCGCTCCAGTTGTTAAGATCGTTGTCTGACCACAGTATCAGGTAACGACAACAAGGACGCCTGTAACTACTCACCCGCAGCAGCCGAGAAAGCCGTTACAGTTGGTGCCTCCACGCTTGGCGATGAGCGTGCATACTTCTCCAACCACGGCGAGTGTGTGGATATCTTCGCTCCTGGTATGTGTCTCCATTTGTTCAGAGATCGGCTCCTTATAAGCACTGTTTTCACAGGTCTTAACATCCTGTCCACGTACATTGGTAGCAAAGAAGCTATCGCTACCCTCTCTGGTACCTCAATGGCTTCTCCCCATACCGCCGGCCTGCTTGCATACCTTTTGTCGATTTACCCCTCTGCCACCTTCGACCCTACGTTGAGCTCGACGTTCCTTCCTTCTACGCTCAATCTCGAGCGCCCTTATTCCTCATTCTACTCTCTATGCCATGCCGCCCTCCCGCGCTGGATGACGGAGTTTATGCCATCACCGCAACTGTTCGTCAATGGGCCCATCCCTGGTGGTCCAGTCGTGATATCCCCCTTGGAGCTCAAGACAGCTCTTCGCAAGCTCGCATCGTCGAACATGCTAGCTGCTCTGCCCCCGAAGACGGTGAACTTGCTCATCTTCAACAACGCTACCGCTTAAGCGTGATAGCTATACATCCAGCGGTCAATTCGCTGTCATATTGCATGGTTGGTGCAGCCTTGCCTGTCTAGTTGCAGTTGTACTATATATCTAAATCATCATATACATATATAAAGGACGAACATTGGGAGTCTGAGAGATCTGTTTGAGCGATTTCGTGTGTTGTCTCCGGTAATAATATAGGCTTTCAGCGCTTACAATGATGCAACAGCACTGCATGCCCGTGCCATGGTTGAACGTTGAGTGAACGGTGTTGCAAAACAAATGTGTCATGTTTGGGATTCATCCGAGCGTACGGTTGGTGGTTGGCACTCATCTTATATCCGCAGTTCGGGGGTTTCCGAGTTGGATAATTTGCACCATCTGATAGTTTGCACGAATTCAGAGCATAACTTTAATATACAAGTGTTTTGGGACGCGATACGACTAGTGCTGATAAGGATTGCGTCCATACAAATCCTGGATTTCTGTGTTTTGCAACTTAGATGTTTTGCATATCTGCCAGTGCCTCGGTCTCTGGCTTGATACTCGCCCAAAGGCTGTCGACGGTGTGCAGTGGATTCCAACCAATCAATTTAGCTCGCTCTGCTCGCACACGGGAGTTCGATCCAAGATATGGGCCCTATCAATTGATGGTTCGTCAGTAGTCCGTGAACAACGAGCAAGACCAAAGACATACCCCGAAATACTTCTGCAACTCTTCCTCCGTGAAAACCGTAGGCTCAGGACTTTTGCCCAGCTTCATCTCATATAACAACTCCGCGATAATTTCGGAGATCCTACCCACACGATGCTCTCCATTTGCGCCGAAATAAAAGCCCTCGCGACCATGGCTTGCTTCGCCTGGCCCCTTGATTGCAGCATCGAAAACGGTGGTGAACAAAGTCGCTGTGTCGCTGATGTGAACGTTGGGCCATACATTCGACCCTTTCCCGACGACTCCGCCCTGTTTTCTGTCAATGCAGGATTTGATGAGACTAGGGATTTGTATAGAGTACGGATTCTGAATGCCGAGTTTGACCAATGATGTATCTGCGATGCCATAAACCGTCGAAGGCAAAATGATATATGTCCGCACATAACCTGTATCGAGCGTTCGTTTATGAAACATGAGCAGCAGATGATAAGAATCGGCATTACCCTTTTTGATCAGCAGCGACGACTTCGATGTCGACTTCACGATGAGGTTGCGTCTTGGTTAGCGACTCAATCATCGGAATGTCAAGGTCGGAATATATTTTATCAGTGGCATAATTCCCAGCGGCATCGTCTGCAAGGACACCAGTTCCAGACTGACAAAGTTTAACATGTCTTGAAGGTGAAGGGAACAGGAAAATACTCGCAGTGTGGATGAGAATAGGGACCTTGTCAGTTGCTTCGTATCTCTTTTTCAATCCTAAGAGGATTGCTTTGGCTGCTTCAAGGTCATCGGCGTCAGCCTATTTAGGGGTAATTAGCTATATCTCCAACTCGGTAGTTTAGACTCGTAACGGACACATGCAAAGACTACATCCGACTCCCTGGCATGTTCTGTCAGCTTTTCATGATCTTGGTTCGAGCCGACGACAGCTACGACTCCGACGCTATCAAGCGGCACGACCTTCTCAGGGGAGCGAGTGAGAGCAGTTATCTGAAATGAATTGGCTCTGGGGTGGGCCAACAATGCAGACAAAACAGATCCGCCGATGTAGCCTCCAAATGAGAGTCAGCTCTGAGTTAAATTACGGTCAACGAGAACTTACCAGTAGCACCTGTTATGAAAATGTGCGTCTTCTCGGATTTTGGCATGATCAGCGGGTTGAGCTTTGAACTGGGAAGTTGTACAACGTGGGTCTTGGACTTGGACATGGATGTTACGGTTATGATCTACCTGTAGGATGTTATCATGTGGCACCATGATGACATCAAAGAAGACCCAGTCAAGTGACGTACTACTAGTAGTCCGAGTCAGCCCAGCGCTAGCTTACTGCTCTTTGCACGTGTAGCTCCTCCAGTGTCCCACATTTCTGCGTGGTAATTGACAGGTTGATACACATTCCACGCCCTATCAGTACTTGGGAGCTTGAACCAAATGTAGATCTATGCCTGACGTAGTAGTAGTACTAAGTACTTACGTCCTTTGAAACGCCACTTTCAACTTATCGGTCACACGCTGTCACACACATATTGTGACATCCGAACTGTCACATCGTCCGGTCTAAAGTTCAGCCAGTTACTTCATGTGCTCTGGCAGAAGCTTTCCCGACAGACGGCGACAGTTCTCACCCTGCTCCATTGATTGGCTGATGCCAGTGCCATGGCTACGGTGCAATGCGCATCCAGAAAGCTCAGCTCAATGGAGCTAAGATCCAAGATCTGGGCGCAAGTTGCAGCCTGAATCATAGCTAGATATTCTGCGCTAGTTTCAAGAGCTGAGGAAGTCTCCCCTACCAGTAGATAGACCAATCAAAAGAAGACAGCTGTTCCTTCGACAATCGGGATAGTTGATAAAGTCATCCCCGATGCCGTCCCTATCCAGGATAGTATCTCCTTCTGCCATATGACGCTGCAGACTCGAGTCGAAGTGTTGACACCTTCCGAGCTCAGGGCTCATCTCCGAGGAGTACAAATACCACTGTCGGTGGTCGCTTTGCTTTTCCGAAGAGCGGTAGTGCCGCAAGGCTGTCAGCTGGACGAGCAGCAAGGTGAGCACACCGAAGAACGCACCCTAAAGATGCGGCTTTCACCCTTAATTCCACATTTAATATTTCCTGGAGTTGTCCTGGACACGATCACCCACCTCGTTCTCGTACGGCATTGGTTCGCACATCGGATATCAGAAAAGACACTATCACAAGTGTCTGTATATAGGAATGATAAGTAGTGGGTCTTTAAATATCTCCATTCCCCACTGCCCTGCTCGTACATTCCTTCCCATACAACCATGATTCATAACGATGCGTTCGCGAAGCTGCCCTACCTTTTGAATGTCCTTCAGGCTCATACTGGTACCAGATCAAGACTTTTTCTTGGTGCAGCGGCTAGTACCATAGCCTTAACGATCATTCTAAAGCAGCTCACTGTGAAACGATCGAAGCTCATAACGGACTACGCGAAAGTAGCAAGGGAACTCAACGATAGTGGCCTTGAGTTTGATGAATGGGACTTCATCATTGTTGGAGGAGGTACGACTATATTTGTTCTGCACTGTGCAGCTCGAGTATCTCATGGACTTGATCTCGTCTAGGTACAGCAGGATGTGTTCTGGCATCACGTCTCTCTGAAGACCCGAAAATGCGGGTTCTACTTATCGAGGCTGGTGGAAGGTCAGCGTCTGGGATGGTTTTGGTGGCTTCGAAGATGTTGAGCCTCTTCCGATAGCTCTAAAGATGTCACGGAAAGCAGGATTCCCTCTGCGTTCTTGCAACTATTCCGCACCCGACGGGACTACAATCTTTATACCGAGCCCCAGAAGCATGCAGGCAACAAGAAAAAATATTGGCCTCGCGGTAGGTCATACCAATCAATTCACAACTTGAAGTTATCACGCTGATTCCCCTTTATCAGCCAAACTCCTTGGAGGATGTAAGTGGACGTTCTACCATTAAAGAGTGGGCTCATATTCCTTAGGCTCTGCTATGAATGCTATGATGTGAGTCGCAATGCATTCCCATAGATTGACCATTGTCTGACCCCTACTATCCCAGGGCGCAATATGGTGCACCGTCTGATTTTGATGAGTGGGCGGAAATTGTGGGTGATAAATCCTGGTCATGGACTAACTTCAGCAAGCACGTAGTTCATCCCCCATGGTCACTCCCTTCCGTTGATCTCTGTTGTTTCAGGTATTTTCGCAAATTTGAGAAATACAACCCAGACCCGCGCTTTCCACACGTTGATCCCCTCCTTCGCGGTGCCAATGGGCCAGTAGAGATTGGATACAGCGCGCACATCTGGCCTGGCTGTGCAGACTTTGTCCAGGCGAGCATGAACGTCGGCATCCCTTTCTCGCCCGATTTCTGCACGACCAAAGGGACACAGGGGACAAATAAGGTACGTCTTCCTTGACAGGTTCCGCTGACTCAACGTTTTATGGCTCACTAACACCAGTTGTCACTTTGCACAGATTAGTGAGTTCACTGGTGACTATGAATACTAACAGTTTCTGAATAACCAATACATAGTGACATACATCGATAACAAAAGCACCCGTGTGACTGCTGAATCTGCATACCTCACTGATGACGTCCTTGCTCGTCCAAATTTGACAGTTGTCACCTACGCCCGTGTCACCAAAGTCCTCTTTGACACCTCCGGTAGCATTCCCACGTGCAATAGGTGTTGAGTTTGCCAGCAAATCTGATACTGGGCGTAGTAGGACCCAAGTTCCATGCACGGGCGACCAAGGAAGTTGTCGTCTGGTACGCAACTGCGACATTGTCTCGAGCAATTACTTACCTCCGGCTTAGTGGCGGCGCCATATACTCTCCGCACATCTTGATGCTTTCTGGCATCGGTCCAGCTGTCCAACTTTCACGCCACAACATCCCTGTCGTGCTTGACGCTCCCGGAGTCGGTGCTAACCTCCTAGATCACCCAGCCGTTCCTCTTCGGCTTAAGGAAAAGACGGGAAAGTCATTCAACTATCTTACGCCTTATAACATGCGCACCACGTGCATGTTCATGCGAGACCTCCTGCGATATCAACTGTGGGGCACTGGCCCAATCGCTTCAAACGTTGGTCAAGCGTTCCTTGCGCTCACATACTTGCTGAATAATGACATAGATCGGTGAGGCTGTTGCATTTTTCCGGTCAGACAATTCTGTGCTTTTCCCGCCCACGGAGTACAAGCATGACATCGAGGACGCCAACTCAGGCACAGATGCGCCTGATATTGAGCTCATCATGTGTACCGCCGCAGTGCGCGCACATACCGAACTTCTCGGGAAAACTTTAGAGGCATATCAAATACTTATTGTCTTATTACGGTGAGAAAAAAAGGTCCTCTATTTCAAACTGAACCGAAGCATCTTTGTACTGCCAGTCCCACAAGCAAAGGATCGCTCTTTCTCAAGTCTGCCGATCCTTGGGACAACCCGCTCATGGACCCTAGGTCAGATACTTGATTACAATCCTACCCTCTTGTGTACTCATTACGGGATAGCTATCTCGAAACAAAGCATGATGTTGATGTGCTTGTTCGGGGCATCCGTGCTGCCTTCAAAATCGCACACACAGAACCCATGTCCACCTCCGTCACCGATGTGCACAGCACGCACCCTGAACTTGATCACCACTTCTCTCATCTCAGTGATGCAGAGCTTGCCGATGTTGTCCGGGACCGCGTGGAGACGCTATATCACCCAATTGGGACGTGTGCGATGGGTCCTGGTGGCGTCGTGGACTCGAATTTGCATGTCCATGGTACTCAGGGTCTCCGGGTATGCGATGCAAGTATTTTCCCCAAGTTGGTTTCAGGACACCCGGTGGGTGATGGAAGCTCTGAATGCTCTTACATGAAAGCTGATAAAGATCCAGACCGGTGCGATTATCGCGACAGCAGAGAAGTTGGCGGATGTTATCAAAGCTCAATACGCATGAATTTGAGGTATATATTTGTCTTTCGTGATGACGAACTAGCAATTTTCAATGTATGCTAATCATCATGTCATTACTATGTAATGTATATTGACGATGAAATGAGGCATATTACGTCTACCTTGATCACGGATATATACTCTCTTAACGGATATCGGTGAATGGCACCAACGACCTTCACGTTTTCGCGAGAACCTTGTACTTCTCACCCACCCCCAAGGATGAACGCCATCTTTGGCCTGGGCGGAAAGACGCCGAAATTACAGAGAGCGGCGATCCGGATTATATGCCCATGTACGCGAGGAGATCATGCTGCAAGTGAAACACCAGACCATGTATCAATTTTCAGCAGTCTACGATAAAATTTTGCAAGTTCGACCATAGGCGCCTAGGCTCTTCAGCAATGCAAATTCCGTCCGTTTGACGCGCTTTCGTGGCCATCCTTTACGGATTGAACCATATAGAAATCGTAGCGGCGCAGGGATTCGGGAGGCTATTAAGTATAGGTCTAATAAGACATCTATCAAACGGTGAGTTGGGTACTAAGCAGCGAAACATTGATTCTGACTCGAACAGGGTGCAAATCATCTCTTCCATGAGAGAACAGGCAATTTTGTATGGAGTAACCATAAATCCTCGAACAGAGCATTAAATTGTACATTCAAATCAGACGCCAAAAAGATCTGAAGGAGCATATAAATCGGTTCTGATCTGATTGGCGCACAAATACATCGGCGTCTGCAAGATACTGACTTGGGCCATACCTTCCACACTGTGGACATTGGGCTTTGCCAGGCTTTGCCTCACTAGCTATCTCGATTTTGAGTCGAACTAATTTATGAGTTTTTGGCGGTTTGCAAACCCGTGCGCATCAATTAGGAACTCCGCTTTCCTCTAAAAAGTCAAGTATGACAATATGATAACCTTTAGCTAGCAGAATTATACTGATGCTGGTGATTATCCACTTTATAATGCAATATATATCTTTCTCAGAATTCCCTCAGTTCACTGATGACTCAGTCAACGACCCGCTATAATACGAAAATACTGAAGAACGACTACGTGCCTTAGGTGGCGGGTTATGCATGTGTCCTCAACCGATGAGAATAAGAGAGGTTCACAGGAACCACAAGTTTAGCGCCCACGATTAGAGTGACTCCTCCTGGCGAATTCCGCAATTCATATGATTCCTCCCTTCAATAGTGCGACACAGCCACGTGAGTATTGCCTGGATGGCTTCTTGCCTTTCATCGTCGCGTATTCAAGTAATTCTCAGGTGGCCGTGAACTTGCAAGACTATCCACTGGTGTACTTGTGACACTCAGTCCGATCTCTACACATGGGTTGGCCCTTGGTGGAATTATTGGAGGGGTATTAGTTGCTCTTGGAGTTTGCATTCTTTGGCTATTCATCGTCCGCTCACGCAAACTCGAAGCATATGTCGCATCCGGTGGGACCTCTGAATCCACACCTCCCCTAAATCCAGATCATATACGAACTGATCTTCAGGTGAAGAATTCAATGTCATCCTTGCTTTACCCAGCACAATGGACTGATTGAAGAGGACGAACAGAGAGACCACACTCCCACCTTAGACAACGACGCGTTACTCTGTTCCATCTGTGCAAATCTGGATCTGTATCAGTTCTTCCGTGATGGTATCCCAGAGAGGGATCAGGGGATCCCGCTCGGTTCACTCTCATCCATTTTAGAAAAATCTTACCAATGCAATTTCTGCCGCCTCATATCCTTTCATGTTCGTCAAACTCGGATGTTGGACGAATTCCCCCACGTCGATCGCTCAGGGATTGAATGTAAACTCTCCTCGAGGAAATCTGGTGATCTTCGGACCTACTTTCCCATCTCTGAAAGATTCTCCTGCTACCACCTCAACATCCATGTAAAGGGCCTTCGTTCGCTAAGCATTCACCTCATGCAAGAAGACGCATTCAAGTTTGGGAGACCGACAGATTTTGACGGTCGGAGGGTGAAGAACACTGTGGATGTCGGTCTAGTGAAGAAATGGATTAACCTGTGCCAAGCGAACCATAGATATGAATGTGGAAATATTTGGGCAACAGACAACGTCGACAGGAAGCTGCCGCGGTTTGTGAGAGTGGTGGATGTAGTATCGATGGCTGTGATTCCTGCACCTTCTGGCTGTCGTTATGTCGCCCTCAGTTATGTATGGGGAGGCATCGGCGCAGAGTATTGGACGACGAAGGATAATATAGTGGAGCGCTCCACGCCTGGCGGATTGAACACAGCAAACCTCCCCGAGACCATCACTGATTCTATTCTATTCGTTCGACATCTTGGTGAACGTTACATATGGATCGACGCCCTATGCATCATTCAAGATGATTCGCAGGACAAGATCTCTCAGATACACACCATGGATTTGGTCTATGGCCTGTCTTATCTCACAATAATTGCTGCTGGCGGCACGACGGCTCGAGACCCTCTCCCAGGATACCGTCCGCGAACTAGAACACTACAACAGCATATCGAGGTTGTTCAAGGACTTCATCTCTATGCGGCTCTTCCAAGACTTGACGAGGCTCTCGCTCTGTCCACATGGAATACGCGTTGTTGGACATATCAAGAGCAGGTGCTCTCCCGCCGAAGGATATACTTCACTGGACAGCAAGTCTACTTTGAGTGCCGACGTAGTGTCTTCTGCGAAGACATCATCACCGAGAGCATGCGCCACAAAATCTCCAACTTTCTCTGGGAGTCAAGTGGAGGATATTTTCGGCCCCGAGCAGACCCCTTCGTGATTGGAGATATGCTTCGATCATACTGCTTTGGTCATTACAAGCACGCTGTTGAGCGGTGTACACGGCGCAATCTCACCATAGAATCAGACATTGTTGATGCTTTCACTGGCGTAACAAATGCTTTGGCGGTGGGCATTGGGCTCGGTGACCCCGCCAGAGCCTTTCAGTATGGAATGATATTGACCGATTTGCATCGCGCGCTTCTCTGGCAGCATGATCCACACATACCTCACACTCGTCGTTCGCTCCCTGACGGAAACAGTCTACCTGTTCCATCTTGGACATGGGCTGCGTGGCGCGGCGCTATTGACTATATGACGGAGGGTCGGTATAAGGATATCAACAACATCGCTTCCGAAACTTCTGTGGTAGAAACATTTGTTGATCCTTGGTACATTGTGGACCATAGCAGTGCTCCAGTGCGGCTTGATGTTCCCCGGGAGAAGCTCCCGATTGGTTCGCCCGTGATACGCAAGTCCCCGTATCTTCCTCCGTCAGGTATCTTAGACCCAACGGAACTGATTCTAGACATTCATCGACCGCTAGAACCAGGCACCCTCATTTTCCGTACAACTTCCAGCCACTTTGACATCGCAAGCCGAGCTCGAGGTGGAGAAGAAACACGTGCACCTGTGCGCCACAATGTCTTCGATATTCTTTCCCCCGCCTCTTCCCCTTCCACCTGGGCGGGCACTGTCATCCTGCCAGTAGATCATGCCCTGCCGACTTCTCTCGAGTTCATTGTCCTTTCGCGTGCCGATATGCACGAAGAGAGTTGTGCGTTTTACCCTGGATGCATGCTACACGTGATGGCGATTCGTAGTCAGAATGCGGGCTTGGTGGAACGTGTTGGGTTGGGCGTCATTCATGAAGTCGCCTGGGTCGCTTCAAGTCCGAAGGAGAAGATAGTGTTTCTTCGATAATGACTGGCAGTGATAATGTACCTTGAGAATTGTAAAATTACTAGATCCTTCACAAGTATCCCGAAGTGGGATTGTCGTAGACGCTGAACCAGTCTTCCTTGTAAGGGAAGTCCAGAGCCGAAGCGTCAAAGTTGCAACGGAGGGACGCAGATGCGACAAGGGCATCAAATTCCATGTCAGAGACGTTGGAACCCATGTCAGGTGCTGCAATGTCAGGAGCTGATGTGAGTGCAAGAGAAGAAGGCATCGCAGGCGAGCCAAAGAGGTCCGCGTCGTCCTTTTCTGCTGTGATGATCGAGCAATTTGGTGCAAACACAGGCGAGGGAGGTGGGCCAGCGGGCTGATGCGCAGAGCGCGGTTCAGGTGGCACCTGGTGGGCCAGAGGGCTGCTGAGGTATAGAGCGCGATTCAGGTATTGGGGCCTGAACAGGAAGTTGCGCAGGGGCGGATAAAAACTTCTCCGCTCTGGTCGGCATGGGTGGGGTGACCGTGTGGTAGGACACTGAGCTCATTGAAGGTCCTGGCGCCTCAAAATTGAATGGCCCTTGGGGCATGGTGACAGGGGTCGTAGCCACGCAGGTGCGGGTGGACCATGCTGCAGGTACAATGGGTGATTGAGAGAGCTTCTTTGCTTTTGCCTGGTTGCGCAAACATTTCCCAGAATCTACATGACGTCCCAGGGCATCAGATCGACTAAAACTAGTAATGATCAACAACTCAGGCCCCATAGTCGTATTTGAAAGTAGCGGGGTACTCACTGATCACCGCAGTCGAAACACGGCAACGGAGGAAGGCGCTTCTGATGCTTGTTGGTCTGTTTATGGTTAAACACGCTGCTTTCCTTTATCACCTTGCCGTTGCACTGAGGGCGGCGGCATTGATACATAAGTTTCCCGTTCTGGAAGACAGGTTCCTGATGAAAACATCTCCAAAGAAAGGTGCAGGTAGACATATTACTAGCCATTCATACTCGCCGTCGAAGTCGCACGACCAGATCCAGGTGAATGGATGGAGAGTCAGTCAAGCAAACTGTGTAACAGCCAGGTTAATAAGAGTTTCGTACTAGCTCCATGGTTGCGAGGGCTTCTGTAAACGCTGCTCGGACTTGAATTCGACTTGTCAATGGTTACCTTGCGCAGGATCCTTGACAAAAATCAAGGATCAAATGCGAGGTACCGAGAAACATGAAGTTGCGATATAACGTACTTAGTTGCTCGTCAAAATGCAGACCGCTGACCTTCTTCTCCACCCACCCGAGTGACCTTGCGGTTTGCAATTGGGGCATAGCTTGGCAGAATGATAAGGATATCACCATCTGTACTAACCTTTTCAGAGGCTTCTCGTGGGCGGGATGAAAATGATGGCCGTCGCTTTGGATGTGTCTGTCGAGTGGAGGTTCGTAACGCGTGCAGGTGCCAATCACAAGAGCGTCACAGGCAGGCGCAACGGTCACGATAGCGGCAAATTTTTTAAAAATGGCTACAGCATCTTACAATGCACGTGATTTCGGCTCTTGCTATACTCTCAACCACCATGTCCATTGCACACGGAATCAAACGACTAGGCGTCCTCGGTGCAGGCCAAATGGGCACCGGGATTGCCTTTGTATCCGCTCTCCACGCGAAAGTCCCAGTCCTCCTCTACGACAAATCTTCACACCAAATCTCCAAAGGCATCTCCCTCATAGACAAGCTCCTCGCCAAAGACGTGTCTAAAGGCCGCCTCCAGCCGTCCGATGCAGCAGAGGCGCGCGCACGCATACAAGCAGTGGACGCCCTCGAAGCGATGCGCGATGTAGATATGGTCGTAGAAGCCGTAACCGAGAACCTAGACCTCAAACGCGCCATATTCCGTGAGTTTGCGGCGAAGATCCGTCCGGATGCGATTTTGGCTACGAATACGTCTTCGATTAGTATCACGAAGATTGCGGGGGCTGTTATTCCTGAGGGGGCATCTGCAGCGGGGGAGGTGGGGAAGGCTGCGTCTGGGAGGGTGGTTGGTGAGTGTTTGGGATGGTGTATGGGTGGTGATTGATTGACGGCGGGTGTTCTAAGGTCTGCATTTTTTCAACCCTGTACCTGTCATGGTGATGCGGTTGTTTACTGTGCTTTGAGTGGCGTGTTGATGCCGTGTATGCATGTCAGAAACTCGTGGAGCTCATATCTGCGGTGCAAACGTCGCAAGACACGCTAGACCGCTCACGCGCATTCGCTGAAGCGTGCGGGAAAGGTATTTTTTTTTTCGGGATGCAGTTATACTCCGTTGTTTCACGCTCCGTTAAGAGGTCGCTACGTCGCAGGACGTGCCAGGGTTCGTGTCGAACGCATTGCTTATGCCATTTATCAATGAGGTGAATACTTCTTTCTATTGTTTGTATGTTATATGTTCAATTTCAGCGTAGGCGATCATGTGCTTAGAGAAGGTGATCCGGCACTAACGGATGATTGTTGGTTTACTGACGTTTGTGTTATGTGTCTAGGGCGTTGCAACTCGTGATGACATCGACAAGACGTTCAGGTTGGGCATGGCACATCCTATGGGACCGTTACAACTTGGTGAGTTACTGTAGCGAGATGAGTTGTATCTTTCTGATGATCACGCACGGTGTTCCATAGCTGATTTGTAAGTGCAACTATCATCTTTTTATTGTTTGCGTCACTCATCGGGAGATAGTATCGGTCTTGATACTTGCCTATCCATTCAGCAGACGCTCTACAAGGGTACCTCGGATTCCAAGTATCGCCCTTCGGTGTTGCTTGAGCGTATGGTGGATGCTCAGTATCTTGGAAAGAAGAGCGGTCGAGGATTTTATGAGTACAATAACTGATAATTCTCTCCCACTTGTATCTATCTACGTGCAAAGAACACTAATCATTCCGGATTAGCCCCTGTGGCAAGTCATGTGAGACACTTACCAAACCAAAGTCTAATCTATTCTCGTGCATACCAACAACAACAGTATCGAAGATTAGGACCTCACAAATGCCTCCCGAATCCCTTATCGATCTCTCGCATCCCCTCACGCCCCAAACGACTATCTACCCCGGAGATCCACCCTTCGCGATGCACAGCGTGTGCAACATCCCCACCGACGGATACACCGTACACGCTGTCTCGCTCGGAACGCACACGGGGACACACGTTGATGCCCCATTTCACTTTTTCGCGCATGGCCAGAAGTTGCATGAGCTCTCACTCTCGCGATTTGTCGGGCGTGCTTTAGTCATCGATGTGAGGCACCTAGTGCGGGCGAGAGGGTGCATTCGGTGGAGGGACGTGCGGGAGAGCCTCGAACGGACTCGTGGGACGATTGCTTCCCTTGGGCCACGGTCGGAAGGGAAGATCGATATAGTGCTGTTCTGGACTGGGTGGGATGGATGGTGGAGCGAGCGGACGTACTTTGACCATCCGTATTTTGGGAGAGATGTCGCGGAGGAGCTTGTGGAGATGGGCGTGCGGCTTGTGGGTGTTGATACGCTAAGCCCGGATGAGACTGTTCTGGCTCAGGATGGAGGGAGGAGAGGGAGGATGCGTTCGTGATGCATGAGGTGCTTTTGGGTCGCGGATGTTTGATTTGCGAGAATTTGACGAATTTAGGGGGACTTGTGAGTGGGGGTTCTGGAGGAGAGGAGGTATGGGTGAGTCTTGTGCCTCTGAGTTTACACGGTGCAGATGGGGCTCCTGTACGGGCGTATGGGTGGACGGAGAAAGTTAGGTAGACGACGTACATTCTTGTCGGATCTCGTGACCAACCGTATGTGCACGAGGCTCCACTTACCCCATCTAAACCAAATGTCTCGCAATGAAGATATGAAAAAACTCGCACGGAACTCAGGCAGCCAGCAGGCCGCCCTTAGCCTTTAAAGCCGTACCGCTGGTATATATCCTAATTCGGGTTTGAGATATGATAGAAGGTCGCACCGCTGTCCGGTCATTCATGATTCCTAACGTACATAGTTGCCATCATATGTAAAGATACATGTCTTCCAGTCAACTTCAAGTGGTAAATTAGTCATATGAAAGTAATAGGATTCCATACATAACTAAGACACCTGGCTCCCACAGTTCGTGTGGCGCAACTGCGATGATGATCGACCTCACCCACACGCTGACGACGTCTCCAGAAGCCCCGATGTCGATATGGCCGGGGCACCCAACACTGGAGATGACAAAAGTTGCGACTATCCCAGAACAGATCGCGAACGTGACGCTTATTTCACTAGGGTCTCATACGGGGACTCACATTGATGCGCCCAACCATTTCATTGCGGACGGATTGACGGTGGACAAGTATGACTTGACTAAACTCGTGGGTCGTGCGCTGGTTGTCGATGTGAGGGGGAAGAAGGCACGTGAGGTGATCACCTGGGAGGATATGCAAAAATGGGAGGGAGATATGCACGAGGGGGTGATTGTGCTCATATGCACCGGGTGGTCGCAATACTGGGGCAAGGATAATTACGAAGAACACCCGTTCATGGATTTGGATGCGGCGAAGAAGCTTATGGAGACGGGAGTTCGAGTAATTGGATGCGATACGCTGAGCCCTGACAACGTATGCTCGCCTGAGTGCCCAGTGCACAAAGTGATACTAGGAGCGGGAGGAATGATTGCAGAGAATTTACGGGGGATAGAAGAAGTGCTAGGATTGAAGGATCCGGTTGTGAGCCTGCTGCCACTCAAGTTGGATAGTTGCGATGGCTCGCCGATACGAGCGATAGCTTGGTCTGCAGGAGGTGAGTTAGCTTTTGAATATCGTTGACTGCTTATAACTCGTAGTTCAGATTTCTGACCTAAAGTAGATGTGGGGTTTCGGAAGCAATATATCCATCAATGTTTTTACAAGTTGGTTATAATCATTCCTCTTTGTGTCGATTAGCTAGGACTGCCAAGGCTACTTCTGAGACTGCGCTCATCCTTTCTGCTGCGCGCTTTGCCGGATGCTCGTTAATTATTTTGCAAGTGCGATTCATTTATTTTAAATCTTGTCTGCTAACAGTCGTTTGAAGCTCCCTTTGTAGCTTCAATTTTATGCATACGTTCATCGAGCACGAGCAAGATACAGGAGTTTGGGAGGTTTTGCCTTCTACCTGGTGGGAGATCAGGTATGGATCTGTCAGCTGGTCCTTTGACTGTCGTGTCCCTGTCCCCCATCCAAAGCCACCCCATTACCATGGCTCCCTACTCAGGACCTCCCGTCCAAGACGCCGCTATACAGTTCTTTGCAAAGCTAAACCATTCGGTCCTTCTCAAGATCCGGCAACCCTACCCCATAACTCTGCGAACGAATGGCCACCCTTTGACCCACTGAATCACAATTTCATTGGCGTTCAAGTGGCAGAACACGTCTTGAGATCGTACGAACTGGATTCTGGATTCACTCACTCTATCATGCCTGATATCACCTTCGACGAATTGTATAATAGTCGGACGAAGTTGTCAGTTGACGTCGACGAAGAGGAGGTCGAGTTTGCGAGGTCTCAGTGGGCCACTCTTGTTCAGGATCTAGTCGGGGATATCCCGCTATCCCGGGCTATATCCGCCTCCGACCTTGACGGTGCGTTTGAGATTTACACTTTTCTTGCAAATCATTTACATCCATTCTCCTTAGGCGGCCGTCCCCACTCTCCGCTCTCCTCGCTGGAATACGATTCAGAACCGTCTACAGATTCAGATGTCCTCCCTTCCACGCCCACACAAAGGAGTGCATTCTCCGATGTTGAGGTACATCAGCCCTCCCCAGTGTTGGATGCTCGCGCTATTTCTCCACCCAAGGCTCTCAATGTCTCCGCAAGAGCTTTCACCCCCAAATCAGGCTCGCCTTCCAAATTTTGGGTATCCCCCTCACCAGACCCCAGCTCACGCTCGAGCTCGTCTCCCACCACAGTCAACTTTGTATTTCCAGCTATCAATGGTAACTACCAGTACCTTCCTCCAGGCCTGAAAAAGGACGACCAAGGGTTCTACACCTCAATCACCCCACCTGACTCACCATCCCGCGCCCGTTTTGATTCTTCTCGACCTTCCTCGCGGCTGTCATCAACGCGTCTCCCGCAATTCTTGTCCGATGTTCAGTCGCGCAAGGCTTCCAAGACCAGAGTCATCGTGGACCAGATGAGATCCACTCCCGCTGCCAGCAAGAAAGCCAGGCCTCGCAATCACTCCAAATCTTCTTCTGACAGCTCGCCAGGGCCTTCTATATCACACAGTGACGCGGGAGACAAAAAGAGTCCTGGATCCGCCCAAGGCGGGGACCGCGACGACTCTGATCCGGACTCACCCTTCAGCCCCGAAAACCCCATTACGCCAGGGAGAAACGGCTGGATGGAGCTTCCATCGTCTACTGCCAGTGTCAAAGCAGTGATCCCCAGCAGCGCTGCACGTCCATCGTTCCCTACATCATCTCCATCTTCAAACGCGCCCTTCCTCATACAGCCCCCCGCGCCACCTGGGCCCTTCTATCACCTCCCACGTGCGCCGGGTTATCCATACTCGTACGTCGCAGCCAGCGTTCCACCGCCACCGCCACCACCGACCTCATGGGTCCCCATCACTGCTCCCTCTTACCCAAGCAGCATGTATGCACGGCCCGTCGTATGGTGATCGCGCCTATGTAGAAGTTCCTTTTTTGCCATTCATCATTCATCGTAATTACTGTATGTAGCACCACTCCCTCTTCTATTGTTTGTCTTGGAGGTGATATGATGGACCTTGGGGACTGTCTACTGTAACTGATTGTTCTGTTCTTGTCACATTGTGCTTTATGTACGTGTCCTGTGTGCGTTTTGTTCGTTGTCTTGGTTTATGATTACATGGTGTATGCGAGCGGTATTATGCAAATGGACTAGTATCGATAAGAATGAGGTGGCAAGAAATAAGTGGCGTTTTGAACAATGGGAATTTAGCTGATAGTTTCAATCAACACACAGACAAACTGGACTATCTAGCGTGTGAGACTTTGCGAGTCAGCGCCTGGTGAAAACTTCCATATGCCTCAGGATTGTCGGCCCTTCTACTGTAAGACGCAGAACCACGAAAAGCTAGAGGACTCGGGTCAAATTTCGGACGGAAGTATTTTTTAAGACACGCACCACGTCAGTCAGACAATGAGTGTCTGCCAATGCTCCTTCGCAAGGTCTTTGAATGCGTTCAAAAGCAACGCGCATATACTCCGGCATCTCCATGCCTTTGCTGACTCGACGGCTGTGCCCTAAAGAAGTGACGCAGTTGTTCGAGCTTCGGGATACTGGCCAGTCTCAACCGCAGTGCTGAGCGCTCGGGTGACAGGGACATAGGTTGTGTGTCAACCATAGTGAAGTCATGGCGTCAAGGGTGGAAGTGATCTGAGGAGCCGTTTCTCGTTGTTGTATCGATACGCGGCAATCGCGTCTGCGATAACTTGTGGTTCAGGATGAGACGCATTGAATACTGTTTTGTCCGCTTACAAGATCGTCGACCGCCGATCGAGCAGACATACTGATCTGTTTGTGCAACTCGGCAGTCATCGCCACAGATCGATAGTGGGATACTATGGTGCGTGTTGAAGATTAAGCCACGTTCAACGAAGACGAGTATGTGGAGAGTCTCCCGAGCGAATGGGTCGATGAAACTTTCTTGAGTGGCATGGCTGGCCAGGTCAAGATGGCCTAGATACTCGAGAGTGGCATATGAAACATTCTCGTCATCGAGACTGGCATCAACGAGTGACGGATCTACACCCGCCAAGAGCGGTCCAGGGCTTTGACGGAAAAACTGTTCAGGCGGCTGAGGCGTGACGGTGATATTGTATGCGATGAGTTCGTTGTATTGGGTTGACTGGACATTGTGAAAATGCTGCGCCAGCTGTCATCTATACTTAGTAAGCCATTGTTCGAGCTTCTCCGAGTCAGCCCCTTTAATGCTCGAACTGCCATCAATGCTACCACCTTGCCGTCCAACTTGAAGCTCCCTGTCTTTCATTACCCGCCACGCACGTATTTTTGTCGTTGCTAGAATCTGCAAATGTTCGTACCTGCACTTGATTAGTAGTCTATGCATTCAAGTCACTAAACGTCACGTAGGGACGAGTCGGCCACGGTTGATTTCTTTGCCGTGCTGGAGAACGAACATTACTACATTGATTCAGTATCTGCAAACAGTAGAATCTTGAAGATCTTCGAATACATCAAGTTCCACTATCCCGACGCTCATAAAGACCTGAAGAGGATCTCGTATAAGCAATGCAAGTTCTATAAATTCAAGAACCCTATATTAATTCCCGACGAAGACCCCGTGGACAACGCCGACATCGTCCAACAATATCTGGATGAGCACAATTGGACAGAAGTGTCACCGGAAAGATCTTTGAAAGCACTGGGACCAGAAATAAGAAGCGATCATGTTTACTTGGTGATCAAGCTCGAAGGTGCGCGACCGCTGTATCTGTTGATAATTGACATTCTCATCCTCTGCTTCAGAGGAGACGGATAAAGCCATTGAAAATGTGCGTAAGAAAGACGAAGAGCTTTTTCGTCACTTGCAAGTCACTGTAGCAAAGCTGCAGTCATGGACCACGCAAGATGTTGAACATAACTTGGACGGTGGCACCTGGCTGATCGATGGCCAAGAACGACCAGACTCAATCGCTGAGATAGAGGATCGACTGGGTCGAGCGCGTATATACGCTGTACCAAACGACGACCTGCCGTCTCATGCGGACCCTCCGACGTTGCCATCAGGCTCAAACCCGTCAACCACCCCGATCGCACCCAATAGATCTACCCCCCTCCCGAATGCAACGAGGGACCTGGAAAATGCTTCCAGTTACCATCCACTTTTTGATAGTATATTTACACCTACTATATTCGCACCCACCGAGGACAACCCCGTCGATGTGAAGGATACCCGAGAATTCGCAGCCTTCTTCAGCGTCCTCCGTTCTTATTACCAAGACTGCGCTCTTCTGGTGAACGACTCCTCCTCCTCCCAGAAGGCTAGCTATTTCACTGTGCATTTTATATCGCCGCCTTTCTTTTCCCATCGTAGTGAACATTTTAAATACAAGGAGTAAGTGGAACCAATTTGTTGTTACAGCCCAACTGACCATCATGAAATCATTTCAGGCAGACGCCTTGGGAATTTCCCATCTTCCTGAATACTCGGGATAATCGCAACGCCTGGTGCAAATTCTGCCCGATCAGCGACTGCATGGTTTCGTCTACTTCGTTTCTTTGCCCCTTCATGATCTGTGAAGTGGTTTCACAGAAAAACGTGTCCGATCGATTCCGCATGCTAGTTCAAAGCATCGCTCTTGCGCGCGTAGGACAACAGTTCATGCCAGGCGGAGGGAAATTCTTCGTTGTGGCAATTTATCTCCGTGGAAATTTGACTGCCGAAAGATATATCGTTGCCCAGCCTGGTGCAGATAGAAAGGTCTGTCGCTCTGTTTGTCGTCGCTTTTTGTTTCTTACACGGAGGCCAGGTATTCATTGCCCAGAAAGATTTTGACCTTACAAAGGCCAATGAGGCAGTCGCATTCCTTCGTGAGATGTACAACCTCGCGCAGGAGCTCGACGATATAGCAGGCAAACTTGATCCAAAGAACAAGAAACGCCTTGGCAACATCAAGGTTGCCGCTTCCAACGTGATTTCTCTTACGTCACAGGCTCAGCTCAACAAAACACCGAGAACGACATTGGCCTCCGTCCCCGAAGAAAATTGTGAAGCCAGTGGCGCTCAGGATGATCTCGGTGTCTTTGATGCTGATGACATTCAAGTTTTTTTGAAAAAGATGGATTGCCAGATCTCGTTCATTGTGTTTGGGGTGTGTACTACCGCAATTTATAATATAGTAACACTGACAATACATCTTACAGCATCCGTTGCTCGCCTTGGTGTCAAATATCGAGGATGATTCTCAACAAGGATATCTGAAATTCGTGAAAGAGGGGCAAAAGGAGATCGAGATCTTTGCGATACCTCACTGGAATTGAATCTCCCTCAAACTACACCATCTCGCCAGTTCAAATCTGGCCGGTGCAAGGGGGCAATGTCATATCAATGCCTATGGCTGGCAGCCACCTTACCAGTCTATCCAGCCCCAGCGCGCACTCATGGCCTGTGGCCAAGCAGCTGTTCGAAGCTGTTGATTTCATGCATCAACATGGCGTGGCGCACCTGGATCTGAAGCCTTCAAATATCCTCCTCCCCGACGATGGCGGCCGTCTGTCTATCATCGACTTCAACAAATCCGTACGCGTCAAAGGCACTGAAACAATGTTCCGCGGCACCGTTGGCACCACCGGATATCTTGCACCTGAAGTCGCGGCTGGTCAAGGTTTATACAGCGCGATCCGCGCGGACTTGTGGTCCTGTGGAAAGACATTGGAGGAGCTGTGCTCCTTGTGTATACCATCCAGGGATTGCAACGCGCTACTCGAAATAGCTCGAGAGCTCATGAATGAAGACCCGAAACAGCGACCGATGATGTCAGATGTCTTGAAGAGGCTGGCGTATTACAAGGTCGATGCCAATACAGGACCAGGTTACTTCAGGTAACGTGCTCCATTCTTGGCGTGTATGCCGCACTGTATGCGAGCATTTGTTTAATTGTTCCAGGTAGTTTCTCCTCTGTCGCACCACCGGAAGTGCACGCTTGAGCTCAACCCGCTTTTATACTACGTTTACCTCAATAATTGGACGGACGACTCGATGGCCCAAGCGCCCTGCATTAGTGCTCATATAAGGCGAACATAAAACCTGATAGCAAAATTCGAGTTTCCGTGATGTATTGGATGCTGAGTTTGCGACTCCGAAGACTTTTGATGACTTACTATCCCCTCTGAGCATCGTTTTCGGCCCTGTTCTGATCTGTCATTGAGAACCTCCGTCAGTTCGACATTTGGAATGTCGAGAACGACGTTATACCGCCCTAAGATTGGTATTCGGAGCTTAGGTGTGGGACATTGGATGTAATCCGAGCCACCCTGCATGCATTTAGGTGGAAGGAAAGATGGGTGAGGCCAACTCACAAGCATTGGCTAACTATATCTTCATGTCTATCAGCTCAACGCTCACGCGATCCGTATTTTGGAAAAATCCACGTTGCAAGTTGGGCCATTGACGCTTTCGAAACTCGATGCGCTATAAGTTTATACCCGATTTCGTGTTGCATCTTCATCATGCCTGCCCTTGCCACGACCGCAGAGGAATCGCCATTTACACGTTCGATGTCGTTGATCATGACTCCTCCATTGCAACTTGACTTTGCGTCAGATACATTGTAGGCGTGCGCATTCTAGGGTATGGTGGCCACATCGTTTATATGATAAGGCTCGTAGTCCATAGCGATCTCACTGTAAGACATAAATACAGAATGCATGAAAGAAAGGGAAATCGAGATAATATCACGAAGTTCTGTTTTAGAGGCAAGGAAAGAATACTGTAGAGTGTGGACAGAGCCGGCACCCCCGCAGGTACCAACCGCCCTCAAAGGAAAAGTCTGTCATGAACTTTTGGTCGGTCTGGAAGTAGTAATGTTGTAGCATGGACGTCCAAACCGATGAAAAGAATACATCTCAGGAAGGAGCTCACCGGTGGTGTTCATATTCATAGCGCTTTCCAATCTGATGAAGGGTGTAAGATGTATAGTTAGCCAGCGTGTCAGCGATCGAAGGATGGACGATACCAGAGAGATATGGTGATAGAGACAGCTACAAGTACATGTTGATAGGAAATGTCTGCGTCATCCCTGCGCCGAAAAACAAGAATCAAAAGAAAAAGGACAGAAAAAGCAACGACGCAGCCGGTTGTGTGCTCGTTCGGTGATGGATGGTCGATGATCAAAGTATGAAGTTGTGGCCGTTGCCAGAAGTACCACCGCAGAATTGCGCCGAGAGATATCAGAGTGATATAAATTAAACCGAGCTAACTGACGGAATATTCACTATAGGTGGCACTGCATGAACAGATCAGTAGTTCAATCGTGTAGGGAAGCTTTGAAGGTGATGAGAAAAATGGCATGGACAGGATTGTTGGTGCTGCCTCGAGACTGCAAGGGGTTGCACCGTTGCAGAAAACGTTTGAATGCCCCAAGAGTAGGGGCTGTGATGAGAGAGAATGGAATTGGGAGGTAGAGGCGATGGATCTGTGCCATAGAGTGATATTGTCGAGTCGTGTCAATAGAATTACATCAAGGAAATCAATTAGTAAGCTAGATTCGACGCGACGCGACGCGCAGAGAGATCACTCAGTACTCGGACGCGGTTAAAGCTAAGTTCCAATGCTTAGCGCTTGCAAAACTGCAACAAATACTGCCTCGAGGCATGCAGTTATTTTAATGTGAGCCTCCTTATCTTCGCTTCAACTGTCATTCACAATGCGCAAAGGCAATTCGTCAAGGGATTCGACTCAACAAACCCACACATCTAACGAAGCAACAGCTGGTGCAAGTTCGGTACGTAGCTCATGAGGATCACTTACTAGTTCACTCCACTGACGTTGATGAATTCTTCGTCTAGCACCGACCCCGTGGCAGAGTCGGTCGGTTTCTGCAGAAGGTCAAGGGCGGTGTCAAGGACGGTGCGAACAGGTTATCTTCAGTGAGTCCACGAGCATGTGTAATGAGTATTCTGGAGTACGACTAAGATCGTTGGCATAAGCGCTCAAAGGATTCCCGCAACCGCAACCCTGTTCCCCCGAATGTTGATCATGAACCTGCTTCATCAACCCCGAATATCGATGTACGTTCTCAAACTTACCCTCCAGTCTCTCCGCTCTCTCTAAGTTCTGGTGCTCGCACAGGTTCAGGCTGCTCTGTCTGGTGTGGAAGAGGAGGCTAATACCCAATCGGCACTTCAGGATGCACAAGAGGCTGCAAAGCCCATTCATCCACTTTCGGGAACTGCGATGGCTGTGGTGTCTGTTGCCCAAGACGCACCAGCGGATCTTGATGCTGCTTACCGTTTCCAGGATAAATATCTCAAACCTCTCAGGATATTCGACTCTGCTATCGGAAAGATCGCGGATGTATGGGCCCTCTTCTCAATCAGAACCGAATTAATTCCGTTCGACAGGTACATCCATATGCAAAGATGGCACTGGGCGTGTTGTCTTGTGCAGCCAAAGTATGTCTTTTTTTTTTTTTTTCTCTTCCTATCTTCTGCCGCTCATCAATCATTTGTGCAGATGATTCTAGCTCAGACGGATCGCGACGCAGCAGTACTCAAACTTCTCGAGAAGTTATGTGACGTTTACAGTTTCGTGACACAAGATGAGATGCTTGGCCAAATTTCATCGATGGGCGCTATCCTTGGAAAGATTTCTCAGCAGACCCGTGAATGTGCCCATTTTATCAAAAGTTATTCGGAGACCAAGAATTTTTGTGAGTCTTAACAAGCTGTTGCGCTCTACACCGTCTTAAGTTCTGCCGTTATCACAGGGAAGAGACTCGGAAAGAACGTCATCTCGGAAACGAACGATACGATCCAACAGTACAGTGACGTGTTAGATATGCTCATGCAAAACTTCCGGGACCAAGTCGCTCGCGACGTAGCCATACACATCCACGACATAGCCATACATGTCCACCGTACGGGTAAGGGTTCGGACATGCTTGCGACTTGACATATATTCATATCTTTTCAGAAGAAATATTGGACCTCAGCGGTATGGCTTATGCAGATGGCGCAGGACTAGATACCAGGAAACAATGCCTTGAAGGGACGCGCAGGGAAATCCTTTCCCAGATCACGGAATGGGTCAACAGCACTGGGGACAACGTTCCACGCGTGCTGTGGCTATCTGGCCCTGCAGGCAAGGGCAAATCGGCCATCGCCCACACCATTGCTAAGTGGTTTGAAGACGTGGGAGGGCTTGGCTCGTGTTACTCTTTCGACCGTCAGCGAGAAGCAGATCGTCGCCACGAAAAGATCTTTTCCACGATCGCGCGCGACTTGGCTGACCGTGATTCGGAGATGAGGCGGGCATTGGCAGATGCAGTTCAGGCCGCGAGTTCGCTCAAGAAGACGGCAGATATCATCCAGCAGTGGCAGAAGCTTCTTATCGAACCACTGGGGAAGTCATCTGGGTCCACTGGGGAACCCATCGTGATCGTGATCGATGCACTAGACGAGAGCGGTGGAGTAGAGACACGAAGAGACCTCCTCCGTATTCTAGCTGGCAAGCATCAAAACCCCTCTGTTCCCAAAATCACAGACCTCCCAGGCAACTTCCGCTTTATCGTTACCTCTCGCCCGCTTGATGACATCAAAGCCGAGTTTCGTGGTGTTCAGCATATTCGACAGGTGTCGATGGATGATATTCCAACAGCAGACGCAAAGCGCGACATCCATGCTTACGTATCCAAGGAGTTGGAAGAGCTGGATTTCCAGGACAGAGAGTTTGCAGTCCTCGCTGAGAAAGCTGATGGGCTTTTCGAGTGGGCGCGTCTAGCCTGCAGATACATCAAAGAGTCCGATATGGGGCTATCTCTAACGGATTGCTACAACGCTGTGGTGTCACGCAATCCTACTGAGAGAAGCATGCTGTTGCACGACATGTATCACCTCATTTTAACAAATATCATGCCCAGGGACACATCTCCGCATCCGCCGAACCTGCGTTCGACGAAGCTAGCAAGATTTCGCTCAGTGATGGGACAAATACTATGCACAGCCGAACCCCTTCCTTTAGCTTCCCTGAACGCCATGAGGCGCTATTTTCCAACGCGAGAGGACAACTTCGATGTGGAGCTTGTGGTGAAAAGCATGGGTTCCCTCCTCAGCGGCACAACCAGCCCAGATTCCCCAATCCGGCCCCTTCACGCATCCTTCCATGATTTCTTGACGGACAAACCATCCAGCGGAGAGTTCTTCATCGACCTGTCAAAGGCGCACCGCGACCTTGCATTCACGTCACTTCGAGTGATGGAACACGGTCTACGCTTCAATATCTGTGATTTAAAGTCGTCGTACCTGCCTAATAGTGAAGATCCTGGGCTGCAAGAACGAATTCAAAAAGGCATCGTCCCACATCTGTCATATTCCTCTCGATTTTGGACGTCGCACGTACGAACCACAGTCTTCGACAAGGAGCTCGCGAAAGAAGTGAAATTGTTCTTCGACCACGAGCGGCTGTTTTTCTGGCTCGAGTTACTCGCCTTGATCAATCTGCTCAGCAGTGCAGTTCCCGCCCTTTCACTCATCCCCCAGTGGCTAAAGGTGAGCACTCTGCTACTGAGTGTCAGATAAAGCGCTCATGCGCAACCACAGGGCCATTCCGAATTCAAAGTCATCTCATCGACTGCAATGGACGTACAGAGGTTCATTCAAGTCTTCGGCGGCATCATTTTACACAGCACGCCACATCTGTATGTATCAGCACTCCCGTTCTCCCCTGCCAACTCTCCGTTATCGAGACAGTTTTCTGCACGGTTTCCGAATACTCTTCATGTGGCATTCGGACGTGGTATGAACTGGCCGGCTGTTCTGACCGTGCTGAGGGGGCACACTGAATCAGTTAACTCGGTCTCGTTCTCGCCGGACGGCACTCGCATTGTCACTGGTTCGGAGGATAAGACTGTTCGGCTGTGGGATGCTGCGACGGGGCAGCCAGTCGGTGAGCCCTTGCGGGGGCACACTGATTCAGTTCACTCGGTCTCGTTCTCGCCGGACGGCACTCGCATCGTCACTGGTTCTTGGGATAAGACTGTTCGGCTGTGGGATGCTGCGACGGGGCAGCCAGTCGGTGAGCCCTTGCGGGGGCACACTCATTGGGTTTCCTCGGTCTCGTTCTCGCCAGACGGCACTCGCATCGTCAGTGGTTCTTGGGATAACACTGTTCGGCTGTGGGATGCTGCGATGGGGCAGCCAGTCGGTGAGCCCTTGCGGGGGCACACTGAATCAGTTTCCTCAGTCTCGTTCTCGCCGGACGGCACTCGCATCGTCACTGGTTCGCAGGATAAGACTGTTCGGCTGTGGGATGCTGCGACGGGGCAGCCAGTCGGTGAGCCCTTGCGGGGGCACACTGAATCAGTTCACTCGGTCTCGTTCTCGCCGGACGGCACTCGCATCGTCACTGGTTCAAGGGATAAGACTGTTCGGCTGTGGGATGCTGCGACGGGGCAGCCAGTCGGTGAGCCCTTGCGGGGGCACACTTCTTCAGTTTCCTCAGTCTCGTTCTCGCCGGACGGCACTCGCATCGTCACTGGTTCAAGGGATTCCACTGTTCGGCTGTGGGATGCTGTGACGGGGCAGCCAGTCGGTGAGCCCTTGCGGGGGCACGCTCGTTCAGTTGAGTCGGTCTCGTTCTCGCCGGACGGCACTCGCATTGTCACTGGTTCGGAGGATAAGACTGTTCTGCTGTGGGATGCTGCGACGGGGCAGCCAGTCGGTGAGCCCTTGCGGGGGCACACTTCTTCAGTTTCCTCAGTCTCGTTCTCGCCGGACGGCACTCGCATCGTCACTGGTTCTTGGGATTCCACTGTTCGGCTGTGGGGTGCTGCGACGGGGCAGCCAGTCGGTGAGCCCTTGCGGGGGCACGCTGAATCAGTTTTCTCGGTCTCGTTCTCGCCAGACGGCACTCGCATCGTCAGTGGTTCGCAGGATAAGACTGTTCGGCTGTGGGATGCTGCGACGGGGCAGCCAGTCGGTGAGCCCTTGCGGGGGCACGCTGGTTCAGTTGAGTCGGTCTCGTTCTCGCCGGACGGCACTCGCATTGTCACTGGTTCGGAGGATATGACTGTTCGGCTGTGGGATGCTGCGACGGGGCAGCCAGTCGGTGAGCCCTTGCGGGGGCACGCTTCTGCAGTTTACTCGGTCTCGTTCTCGCCGGACGGCACTCGCATCGTCAGTGGTTCTTGGGATCACACTGTTCGGCTGTGGGATGCTGCGACGGGGCAGCCAGTCGGTGAGCCCTTGCGGGGGCACACTGGTTTAGTTTCCTCGGTCTCATTCTCGCCGGACGGCACTCGCATCGTCAGTGGTTCAATGGATTCCACTATTCGGCTGTGGGATGCTGTGACGGGGCAGCCAGTCGGTGAGCCTTTGCGGAGGCACACTGAAACAGTTTCCTCAGTCTCGTTCTCGCCGGACGGCACTCGCATCGTCAGTGGTTCTTGGGATTCCACTGTTCGGCTGTGGGATGCTGCGACGGGGCAGCCAGTCGGTGAGCCCTTGCGGGGGCACACTGGTCGGGTTAACTCGGTCTCGTTCTCGCCAGACGGCACTCGCATCATCACTGGTTCGGATGATTCTACTGTTCGGCTGTGGGATGCTGCGATGAGGCAGCCATTGCAACAGTGCGCTGAGTCAGATCATCCAGCATCCTCAGATGACCATCACATCATGCATCCCATCGAGTCTGCCACCACCATGACACGGAACACTTGGAACAATCACTTCATTCGCTTCTCATCCAACCCTATCCATGCACTTTGCGACTCCTCTGAGCTAACGGAGGGATCATCCCATGACGACCGTAGTTCGACTCCCTTTTTCCTGAATAGTGACAATGGATGGGTAGTAGGGCCCAAACGTCAGCTGTTATTCTGGGTACCACCCGCATCTCGACACTCATTCTATAACCCTGCAACTGCATTAGTGATACCCAGAGGAGGTCCTGAGCTTGATTTGAGCCGCATGGCACATGGACAACACTGGCAAAAGTGCCGAGAGAGGTCAGTCTCTTCAAGCCTTCTCTGTTCCTCGCACTTATTAAAATCATCAATTGCAGACCTTAGTACCGTGATGATCATATTCTAGCGATCATTTTTTTGTGGAGATTTCAGATATAACTTGAACTTGAATGTGACGTGTACAGTGGAGCATACTTTGTATTCTATATAGTCCATACCCAGTACGAGTTTAGGGTTGTCCGAGCGAACGACTTATCGAAGAGCTGACTCCGTGACTCATGATGTTGGTGCTGGTTTTTTGAAAGCACGGAACGGGGGACAAGGAATGCCGTTTCCATCAGAGATGCGGTTGCGCGTGCGCCGTGGATTGGGTCGAAGTGTATAGCATCAATGCTTCCTCATGGCGGACTGAGAAGTTGAACAGAAGGACATCGTAGTTGCGGTCATCTATGGTCGTTCAAGTTCCCATTGCACCGAGTACATTCAAAAGTTGGCTGAAAACAGGGTGGGATGAAATAGGTAGTTCATTGTGTGCACTGTATAATATAATCGCGGTATTCACGAGGAAGGCGGTGAGAACAAAAGTACTATGGAAACGAGGCGTGTAGGGATGTGAGGCGTGAGGCGTGAAAAACAGCTGGAAGAAAAAAAGCACTAGGCAGAGAGTAAGCGAACGGTGAATGAAATTAAGGCAATGCGAAGAGTAGGAGAGGTTCCGGCACGATAGATGTCAGAGGGTGATATTGGACGCAGGTGTACCAGGGTGTCACAACGGGCGTCCTCGTCAAGGCTCTTCGATAGCCGGATTCTGGAGACTCGACAGGAAGAGACGACAATTGAGTTCCATAAGTCCGCATTGAACTCATGATAAATGTATGACAATGTGAATCTTTGCAAGTTTGGCGTGGGAGTGCTTGGTGCTTTTTGAGACTCCGCGAATGTGTAACGTCGAAAGCACGCAGTTTATATAATTGATAGATCTTGCGAAAAACCTCGCAACATATGGTGCTCAAAGTCCTTGCAGCGGTAGTCAACGCCGTGCTCCCATCCAGATACTATGTGCATGCGCGTTTTCTATCCTTGCCGTTGTAGTGGTTCACGCATTTGCACAAGGGCGCACGAAACGAACCGTGAACGGGACGTGCATGCCAGGGTAGTCCTCCTCACAGTACGTATGCTAGCCTCTCGCGTGCATCCTCATCACTCATTTGATCAGGGAGGGCTCACTCCATTATAACGCTCATGTAGAACCTTGCTTAGCGAGGCGCATATATCATTACACTCTCGCCTAAGCTAGTCCAAGATCCTGAAGTAGAGATCCTCATCAATGTCTTGCGATCGACCACCAAGAACGACCAGATATTCGCAGACGAATGCGATCTGACATCTGCTTCTTCCGTCCGTTCCTTCTGCTCCCGCTTCCTCACAGCAAAGGAGACTAGACTGGATGCTATCATCTTTGCACACGAGTATCAACAACTAGGCTCCATCATCAGTCGCCAGGATCCTGCTATACTAATCCAGAAGAGATAAAACGCTTCACTAGCATCATTCTTAATTCTCATTCTCCTCCTCCCAGTCCTCCTTGTTGCACCCACCGAACGCGACATACGCATCATCAACGTCCTCAACTCTTTCTATGCCGCCGCCGCACCCTCTTACTCTCCAACCCCCAAACCACCATCATCATCTTCACTTTTCCACTAAGAAGGCTGGCGCTCCCTTCAGATGGTCATTTTCACTCGCTACTTCTAGCGTGTCCTAGACGCACTCCCATCGGACGGGCAGATACCAAAGACAGACGACTCCATCATCCACGTCGTCAGCGACAAGGTGCAAAAGTCCAACATCGTCGCCTATCCTTGTGTCCCGGACTCTCTAGATCAGATACCATTGCACCGCTATTGAGCACAGTTCGAGGACGGAATCAATTCACGTTCGGTTTGTTCTGTCAGATTCTTCATTTGATCTGAATACCTAAATACTGACGATTTTTCAGGTACATGCTCCTTCAGCCATTCCTCCGCCTTCTGACAAAATCCACCACTTCTGCTCTGCAATCCGTGCTGCACGTCCTTTTTCTTCCAACGCCTTTCAAGAGCAATACTTGCCAGGGCACAGATGCTCCAGAAGAAGTGGTGCACTGTTCTGCGAGTGTGCGGTTGTTAACCCGCGGATACCGAGTCTTGTAACGGCAGACACAGCCGATGCGCAGGTACCGGATGATGGGGAATTGGGGGGCGTGCATCTTGGTCAGGCGGTATGGGAGGGCCTCAAGGGTGCGTTGAAGGAGTGGGAGAAAGTGAACTCTCAAGGCGAGGAGAAGGCTGGGTGTGATGATGGACCGTCGGTTGATATCCCGAACAGTTAGAGGTGGGTAAATTTGGTCGGTTGATGACGATGTTGATGTTGGATAGATGTAGGACATGGACTCGTGTATATTGGAGTAGGGGGAATATCATCTTGCTTTGATACCATCGCTCCATCTCTATGGAATATCCTGCATTCAGGAATATTAACCACTGCTGCGGCATCACCTAACGCATGATTCCTCGTGAGTTGTACTCCGTGTTTCATGGAGTGAAATGCATATATGACAACTGACTCTGCAGGGGGGAGCGTAAATGCACCAGCACATTGCTAGCCAGCATTCTGATTCATTACACACCTCACAGCTCATATCATCTTTACACGCATTGCTTTCATGGTGCTCTCGTTCTCACCGCCTTCGTCGTAGATATCACGATAACATGTTGTACTATACAGTGTACACAATGAACTACATATTTCGTGCCACCCTGTTTTCTCAGATTTTTAGCCTACTTTGAATGTACTCGGTGCAACGGGAACTTGAACGGCCACACTGGCAGATGACTGCAACATCTTGATGTCCTTCTGTTCAGCTTCTCAGTTCCCTATGTATGACGAAGCACCGATGGCCTATACACTTCAACACAATCCACGGCGCATGCATCTCGGATGGAATAGGCATGCCTTGTCCATCGTTACGTGCTCTCACAAACTAGCACGAACATCATGCATCATGAGAGTCACGCAGTCAGCTCTTCAATAAGTTGTTCGCTCGGACAACCCTGAACTCAGGCTGGATGCTGGGTATAGACTATATAGAATACAAAGTATGATCCACTGTAGACATCACATTCAAGTTCAAGTCATATCTGAAATCTCCACAAAAAATGAAATGCTAGAATACTATGAATCACAGTACTAAGGTCTGTAAGTGTTGATTTTAGTAAGTGTGAGGAACGGAGAGGGCTTTGAGGAGACTCACTCCTCTCAGCACTTTTGCCAGTGTTGTCCATGTGCGATGCGGCTCAAATCAAGCTCAGGACCTCTGGGTATCGTTAATGCGGTCTGAGGGCTATAGAATGGGTGTCGAGGAGCGGGTAGTACCCAGAATAACAGCCGGTGTTTGGGTCCTACCATCCATCCACTGTCATGATTCAGTAAAAAGTGGGTCGAACTGCGGTCGTCATGAGATGCTCCCTCCGTTAACTCAGAAGTGTTGCGCAGCGCATGGATGGAGTTGGACGAGAAGGAAAAGAAGTGATTGTTCCAAGTGTTCCATGTCATGGTAGTGGCGGACTCGATGGGATACATGATGGGATGTTCATCTGGGAATGCTGAATGATCTGACTCGGTGCGCTGTGGCGACGGCTGCCTCATCACTGCATCCCATCGCCGAACAGTGGAATCCTGCGAACCAGTGATGATGCGAGTGCTGTCCAGCGAGAACGAGACCGAGTTAACTGTATCAGTGTGCCCCCGCAAGGGCTCACTGACTGGCTGCCCCATTGCAGCATCCCACAGCCGGACAGTCTTATCGTCCGAACCAGGAACGATGCGAGCGTCCGGCGAGAATGAGACCGACTCGACTGAATCAGTGTGCTCCCGCAAGGGCTCACTGACTAGTTGCCCCGTCGCAGCATCCCACAGCCGAACAGTCTTATCCCAAGAACCAGTGACGATGCAAGTGCCATCCGGCGCATAAGTCATACCGCTGAGGTTCAATATTTCTTCTGAAAAGGTATGAATATATGTTAAGTCATAAGCACGTCCGAACCCTTACCCGTATGGTGGACGTGTATGGTGATGTCGTGGACATGTGTGCCTATGTCGTGGATGTGTATGGCTACGTCGTGAGCAACCTGGCCCCGAAAATTTTGCATGAGCCTATCGTATACGTCACTGTACTTTTGGATCGTATCTGTCGTTTCCGAGACAACATTCTTTCCGAGTCTCTTCCCTGTGATGATGGCAGAAGCTTGAGACGGTACAGAGCACAACAGCTTATAACACTCACAAAAGTTGCTGGTCTCCAGATAATTTTTGATAAAATGGGCACATTCACGGGTCTGCTGAGAAATATCTCCAAGGATAGCGCGCATCGACGAGATTTGGCCAAGCATCTCGTCTTGTGTTATGAAGCTGTAAACTTCACTCAACTTCTCGAGAAATTTGAGTACTGTTGCGTCGTGATCCGCTTGAGCTAGAATAATCTGCAGAAATGATTGATAAGGGGCGGGAGATAGGAAGAGAGAAAAGAAGACATACTTTGGCACGTTCATGATTGACATTCGGGGGAACAGGACTGCGGTTGCAGGAATCCTTTGAGCGCTTATGCCAATGGTCTTAGATTCCAGGGTACTCATTGCACATGCTCGTGGACTCACCGAAATCCTTAAGTTCACATTGTCCTTACCCAGAAACCGACCGACTTTGCCACGGGGTCGGTGCTAGACGAAGGATTCGTCAATGTCAGTGGAGTGAACCAAGCGATCCTCATGAGCCACGTACCGAACTTTCACCAGCTGTTGCTTTGCTAGATGCGTGGGCTTGTTGAGTTGAATCCTTCGACGAATTGCCTTTGCTCATTGTGAAAGCACTGGTTGAAGCAAAGATAAGGGTCCCACTGATCAAGATATCAGGCCATTAATCGTACTTACTATTTGTTGCAGTTTTGCAAGCGCTAATAAGATAAGCATTGGCGTGCAGGGCCAGATACCCAAGAAAGACCACTCCACCATCCACGTCGTCACGTATTCGTGTGTCCCAGGCTCTCTAGATTAGATAAGTACCATTGCACCGCTATTAAACGCAGTTCGAGGACGAGTCCTGTGACAGCAGACGCTTCCGACGCACATGTAGGTGAGTCCAAGATGAGTCGGTTTGTTTGGTTGTTGGTGACGATGTCACGGTTATGGGCAGGCCACGAACACATACGATGAGCCCGCAATATATGGGACGAATAAACTCCACGAACTTATCGAACCATGGCCCAGAGGGCGAACTGCAGCACCAAACTTGCAAGGAAATTACAGAACACGACAAACGGGCAGCACGCCACAACTGCATCGGTTCCTTCCTTCCTGCGATCATAGGCGACACGCTCTCCCTCATCTGCCTAGCACCAACTGAATTCCTCGAAAACCTCCATGTACACCTTCCAAACTCTGCAAGTGCGCATCCAGTGCACTCCCAAACCTCAGCCGCTCATTCTGGTCCTACCCACCCTCCCCCATTGCCACTCATGCTTCGCTTTCCTACATCTCCGACCTATCCCCTAATCTCCCCCAGCCAAATCTTACCGGATGCTCAACTGACATCGACCGTTATCTGGTGGAGTGTTTGGTTGTGTTCTGTTCCTTAGAGATTGCTTGCATTTACTCACTACTCTATGGTCAGTGGTCGTCCCAAATGCAAAGTCAACGTGAAACACACGAGCTGTTTGTAATTTCATGGAGGTGGCAGGAGGGTCCTCAGAACATCGAACAGTCCTTTGCGGTACCGTCTACATCGCATTTAATAGGAACCATCGCGGTTGGCTGTGTGACTTTGGTAGACGCAACAGGCCACCACCATGCAATATCAAGGAACTGCTGCACCTCATATCAGGTCCGCTCGCTGGCCTCAAAATCCTTCTTGTGGAAGCTTACTCGTCAAATTCTCTTTAGCAACTCGATCACATGCTCCGAGTTCTTTTTGAACGCGATGCAATTGAAGCCCAAATTCAAAGACGGTATTTAGAAGAAGGTCAATGTACTGATGAGGGCGCACAAGTACAAGCTGCTGATGGTCACGCATTGAACCAGGTACGAAGATTGTCATGAGGGTCACCATTTAACAGAAGACAAGATCGGCCTCTGAAGATGACTACCAATGTCGTTTTGCGGCAGTGTGAATCGCCTTGGCATCAGGTCTGTGGAATATCCGTATCAACGGCGAATTGTTTGCTCGAGTGATTGGTGAGTATGTTTATTTTGTAGGTCCTGATGGTGCCTAATGATGAGAAGTCAAGAATGCAAACAGCGCTTTCAGATCATCCGTGAAGGTGTCTGGAGGGAGTGGAGCAGACGATCCTCTAACAGTGACTTCAATCGCACGACTGACACAAAAATACTCCTTATTCGCAACTTTCATGTCCGGAAAATTGTATGTCATCCTGGAACTTCGCTAGTAATATTGAGCTGAGATCTTAATGTGGCTCCCGTTCTCAGACAATGCGTGATTTCGTCTTTCGAGCTTCTTAGGCGACGCTGATGGTGCCACGGCTATGTCCTACTCTCAGTTTGTGCGTAATCTCATCTTTCGAACTTCTTAGGCCACGCTGACGGTGCCACGACCATGTCCTGCTCTCAGTTTGTGCGTGATATCGTCTTTCGAGGTTCTTGGCGGACGCTGATGGTGCCACAGCCATGTCCTGCTCTCAGTTTGTGTGTGATCTTGTCTTTCGAGATTCTTAGCCGACGCTGACGGTGCCACAGCCATGTCCCGCTCTCAGGATAGATTCTTAGGCGACGCTGACGGTGCCACGGCCATGTTCCGCTCTCAGCCCGTGCGTGATCTCATCTTTCGAGCTTCTTAGCGGATCCTCACGGTGCCACGGCCATGTCCCGCTCTCAGATTGTGCGTGATATCGTCTTTCGAGCTTCTTAGCAGACGCTGGCGGTGCCACGGCCATGTCCCACTCTCAGAGGGTGCGTGATCTCGTCTTTCGAGCTTCTTAGCTGACGCTGACGGTGCCACGACCATGTCCTGCTCTCAGTTTGTGTGTTATCTCGTCTTTCGAGTTTCTTAGCCGACGCTGACGGTGCCACAACTATGTTCCGCTCTCAGGAAGTGCGTGACATCGCCTGCTTGACTTGTTGCCGCTTGTTGACCCTAACACGACCAGGAAGAGTTTTTACGCCGTGCTCGCGACACCCTGCCCATGTCCTCCCGACCAGGTCATCTCCCGCACTCACATGGTATGTGGTCTTGTCTTTTGGGATGAAGAGTCCTTTCATTGCACTAATAGACGGTGGGTGCCTCCACATTAAGCAATTTTAGAGCATGTCTTTGTACTGATTGTATGTAGCATATGATAGGTACAGCGGCATCAAGGAGATCGAGGAAGACAGTGATCAAGACGAAGAGGGGGATGGAATGGAAGAAGATTCAGACGATGCGCCGTTGCTCGGCGCTCGCTGCTTCAAATCTTCAGCGTTGCGATCATCACAATACATGTAGATTGCTAAATTCTCAAGGTAGCTGGCTCTGACGGGTTTCACGATGAATAATATGTACGACCTGGTGGTTATCCCGGGCCTCTACAAATCCGCACTGCTTATCCAGACACCTTCATCTCCCCAAACACGTTTCCTTCTCCCGTCCTTTGCTCTCTCCCGCTGTATGCTTCTCTTATTTTCATTGATGGATCACATCGCCAAACGGCTTCCAAGATGCTCCGGTCGATAGCCGTGAAAATGTTCACATGCACCCGTTTGCACCCCTCCTCTTTCTCATTTTTCACAACGTATCAAAGCCGAGATGCACAAAATCCCACTCCACAACGCCTTGACGCGTCCCTCCACCCACTCTCTCTCCAAAGGGATAATTTTCCTCCCCCAAAAAGTGTACCTCAGTAGCCTCTTTTGCTTCATGTGCCTCATGGTGCTCAGCATTGAAGGGAAAGCCTGCGTTATATATTTGAACCTTTGTCTTCGACTTCTCGAACATGTCCGATTTATAAAACATATCTACAGATTCTACCTCTCGCCACTGTGATTCTGCGAGAATGCCTTCCTGCTCTGTAACGTTCCGTAGCTTCTCAAGATGCGCTAACCTTAATTCAATAATCTTTTGAACGACAACTTGTCCATGATCACACTTGATCATGATGTGAGATATGCCCGCCTTTTCTACCAAAGATCCGGTTTACGAAAGAGTGGATACGAGACTTACCTCCCAGTTGCCCCAGAACACGCATATCTCGCTTCCAACATAACAACTCTAACATCATGCCCATCAGCACTCGCACTATCCAAAACCCCCCTCACAACCGACGTTCCAGTGATACCCGAACCAACAACGACAAGGTCAGCATGCGTCGGGAGGAGTGGCGATGGGGGATGTGGGTAGGACCAGAATGAGCAGCTGGGATTTTGGAGTGGGAGCCCTGGAGAGCGCTGGTTTGGAAGGTGTGGAGGTTGTTGAGGAACTCCGTTAGTGCTAGGCGGATGAAGGATAGTGTGTTGCCCGTAATCGCGGGAAGGAAGGAACCGATGCGAGCGGCCTGCGTCTATCCATCATCATCGACATCGTCACTCACCAACCAAATCGACTCACCCACCTGCGTGTCGGAAGCATCTGCCATCGCAGGAATCGGTATCCGCAGACTAACAACCGCACGCTCACGGTAGAGTGCCCCTTAGTGAACATTGCACTTGAAAGGCATTGGGAGAAAAGGACGTGCAGCACGGATTTCATAGCAGATGTGGTAGATTCGTGAGAGGACGGAGGAGGGGCTGGGGGAACGTATACCTGAAGAATCGTGAGTATCTAGGTTTCAAATGAAGAATGATGCCGAATGTGAAATAATCCTGTCCTCGAGCTGCATTAATAGCGATACGATGGTGCCTGATCTAGAGAGCCTGGGACAAATGGATACGGTGACGATATTGGACTTTTACACATTGTCGCTGACGACGTGAATGGTGGAGTCGTCTGTCTTGGATATCTGCCCAACTGACGGGAGTGCATGTAGGACACGCTGGAGGTGGCAGGTGAAAATGACGGAGGTGGCTTGGAGGTTGGGGAGTAAGAGGTGTGGCGGCTGCGTAGAAAGGGTTGACGACGTTGATGATGGATAAGTCACGATCGGTGGGTGCGACGGGGAGGAAAAGGGTGAGAATTTAGAATGAGGCGTTTTGGGTTAGTACAGCGAGAACCTGGTGGCCAGTCTAGTCTGCTTTACTGTGAGGAAGTGTGAGTCTTGCCATTCGCTCTGAGGAAAATTTGAGGTCCCTATGAACGATTTCTTGGCGGTGAAGATGAAAGACAACGATGAGCTAGATATGGTCAGAATAAATAACAAAATCATAGGCAAAATACTCGCAATTTGCCTTTGTCAGGCTTGTTGTTGGCAGCAAAGATCGTGCGCATGAGCTCTGCGGCCACGCAGAGTAAATTTCTCTACGAAGATCTTCGATAAAGTAGCTATAGCTGCAACGTGACGAGTGGTGATCTCGACATAGCTGAGCTTCAGTTTGTCAGCGCATGGTTGCATAACGTGGGGAAGGATGAGAGGCAGAGACGAAAAACTCACTTCAAGTCGCACCTTGTTTGGTCAAACTATTCACAGATACGAAAGTAAGTTGGATGCTAGCATTGTTGCCGAAGAAGATATTGCGTCTGACAGCCTTGCGCACGACATCCTACAGACCAAGCTCGGGCTCATATATAGGCAGCTTGAAGCCTAAGCATTAATGCGGGTTTGGTTCAAGTAGACGATGGCGACCCCGATGTAGAGTATTTCGATTCGATCGCAGCGCAGGTAGGACTGCCTGCAAAGTGCAAGTAAATGGTATTCAAGAGCGATCTTGTGAAGCCCCGGGCGTATCTAGTGAGCATAAACTGGCAGGAATCAATAGGTAGGAGGTATAACCGTAGCCTGTAGGACTCGCTGCAGTACATCTCCTTCACTCTAGGGATTTTATTGTGGATCCAGAGAAGGGCGACATGGAAGAAGAACTAGATGTTAATGCTGAGGGACTCCGTGGCGTTATATGTGAGTAAGTTGCTGTCGTCATTTCATTCTGGTTTGCGATAAGTATTTGACTTTGCCCGGGGACAGTGGAAGAGAGAACGCACATCGTGTAGGGAAGCCATGAAGGTGATGAGAACAATGGCATGGATAGGGTTGTTAGTGCTGGTGGTGTGCCCCAAGAGTATGGGCTGCGACGAGGGAGAAAGGCGATTGAACAGTGTGTGTAGAGTGATTGTCGAGTCGTGTCAATTCTGAAAGAAACAGGGTGAAGAGAAATTAAGGAAATCATGACGGACGTATCTCCTTGAAAATCGACCCCAAGTGCCCGGTGCCGATCATGGCGAGGGACAAAAGAGAGATGGCATCGTTGAGTCCTGCCAAAGAAAACTCGATACTCGTGAGTGCCCAAAGATGATAGCATCCAGTCACACAAGTGGCACAGGCATTGAAAGTGCCCAAGTCAGTATCGATCATAGACGCGGTCAATGCTTAGCGCTTGCAAAACTGCAACAAATATTGCCTCGAGGCTTGCAATAATGGCGTGTTATTTTGTTGTGGGACCCTTGCTTCACTTCAACTGCTATTCACAATGAGCAAAGGCAATTCGTCAAGGGATTCGACTCAACAAACCCACACATCTAACGAACCAACAGCTGGTGCAAGTTCGGTACGTAGCTCATGAGGATCACTTAGTTCCCTCCACTGACATTGATGAACCCTTCGTCTAGCACCGACCCCGTGGCAGAGTCCGTCGGTTTCTGAGGGATGTTAAGGGCAGTGTTAAGGACAGTGTGAACAGGTTAACCTCGGTGAGTCCACGAGCATGCGTAATGAGTATCCTGGAATACGACTAAGATCGTTGGCATAAGCGCTCAAAGGATTCCCGCAACCGCAACCCTGTGCCCCCGAATGTTGATCATGAACCTGCTTCATCAACCCCGAATATCGAGGTACGTCCTCAAACTTTCCCTTCAGTCTCTCCGCTATCTCTAAATTCTGGTGCTCGCACAGGTTCAGGCTGCTCCGTCAGGTGCGGAAGAGGAGGCTATTACCCAATCGGCACTTCAGGATGCACAAGAGGCTGCAAAGCCCATTCATCCACTGTCGGGAACTGCGACAACTGTGGTGTCTGTTGCCCAAGACGCACCAGCGGATCTTGATGCTGCTTACCGTTTCCAGGATAAATATCTCAAACCCCTCAGGATATTCGATTCTGTTATCGGAGAGATCGCGGATGTATGGGCCCTCTTCTCAATCAGAACCGAACTAATTCCGTTCCACAGGTACATCCATATGCAAAGATGGCACTGGGCGTGTTGTCTTGTGCAGCCAAAGTATGTCTTCTTTTTTCTTTTCCTATCTTCCGCCGCTCATCAATCATTTGTGCAGATGATTCTAGCTCAGTCGGATCGCGACGCAGCAGTACTCAAACTTCTCGAGAAGTTATGTGACGTTTACAGTTTCGTGACACAAGACGAGATGCTTGCCCAAATTTCGTCGATGGGCGCTATCCTTGGAAAGATTTCTCAGCAGACCCGTGAATGTGCCCATTTTATCAAAAGTTATTCGGAGACCAAGAACTTTTGTGAGTCTTAACAAGCTGTTGCGCTCTACACCGTCTTAAGTTCTGCCGTTATCACAGGGAAGAGACTCGGAAAGAACGTCATCTCGGAAACGAACGATACGATCCAACAGTACAGTGACGTGTTAGATATGCTCATGCAAAACTTTCGGGACCAAGTCGCTCGCGACGTAGCCATACACATCCACGATATTGCCATACATGTCCACCGTACGGGTAAGGGTTTGGACGTGCGTGTGACTTGACATATACTCATACCTTTTCAGAAGAAATACTGGACCTCAGCGGTATGGCTTATGCAGATGGCGCAGGACTAGATACCAGGAAACAATGCCTTGAAGGGACGCGCAGGGAAATCCTTTCCCAGATCACAGAATGGGTCAACAGCACTGGGGACAACGCTCCACGCGTGCTGTGGCTATCTGGCCCTGCAGGCAAGGGCAAATCGGCCATCGCCCATACCATTGCTAAGTGGTTTGAAGACGTGGGAGGGCTTGGCTCGTGTTACTCTTTGACCGCCAGCGAGAAGCAGATCGTCGCCATGAAAAGATCTTTTCCACGATCGCGCGCGACTTGGCTGACCGTGACCCGGAGATGAGGCGTGCATTGGCAGATACAGTTCAGGCCGCGAGTTCGCTCAAGAAGACGGCAGATATCATCCAGCAGTGGCAGAAGCTTCTTATCGAACCACTGGGGAAGTCATCTGGGTCAACTGGGGAACCCATCGTGATCGTGATCGATGCACTCGACGAGAGCGGTGGAGTAGAGACACGGAAAGACCTCCTCCGCATTCTAGCTGGCAAACATCAAAACCCCGCTGTTCCCAAAATCACAGACCTCCCAGACAACTTCCGCTTCATTGTCACCTCTCGCCCGCTCGGTGACATCAATGACGAGTTTCATGGTGTTCAGCATATTCGACAGATGTCGATGGATGATATTCCCGCAGTAGTCGCAGAACGCGACATCCGTGCTTACGTATCCAAGGAGCTGGAAGGGTTGGGCTTTCAGGACAGAGAGTTTGCAGTCCTCGCTGAGAAAGCTGGTGGACTTTTCGAGTGGGCGCGTCTCGCATGCGGATACATCAAAGAACCCCATGCTGGGCTATCTCGAATGGATTGCTACGAGGCTGTGGTGGCACGCGATCCTGCTGAGAGAAGCATGCTGTTGCACAGCATGTACGACCTCATTTTAACAAATATCATGCCCAGAGATACATCTACCCATGTCCAGCATTCGCAGAAATCGCGTTCGACGGCGCTAGCGAGATTCCGCTCGGTGATGGGACAAATATTAGGCATAGCTGAACCCCTTCCTTTAGCTTCCCTGAACGCCATGAGGCGCTATTTTCCAACGCGAGAGGACAATTTCGACGTGGAGCTCGTGGTGAAAAGCATGGGTTCCCTCCTCAGCGTCACAACCAGCCCAGATTCCCCAATCCGGCCCCTTCACGCATCCTTCCATGATTTCTTGACGGACAAACCTTCCAGCGGAGAGTTTTTCATCGACCTGTCAAAGGCGCACCGCGACCTTGCATTCGCCTCACTTCGAGTGATGGAACACGGTCTTCGCTTCAATATCTGTGATTTAAAGTCGTCGTATCTGCCTAATAGCGAAGATCCTGGGCTGCAAGAACGAGTTCAAAAATACATCTCCCCACATCTGTCATACTCCTCTCGATTTTGGACGTCACACGTAAGAACCACAGCCTTCGACAAGGAGCTCGGGAAAGAAGTGAAATTGTTCTTCGACCACGAACGGCTGTTTTTCTGGCTCGAGTTACTCGCCCTGATCAATGCGCTCAGCGGTGCAGTTGCTGCCCTTCCGCTCATTGCCCAGTGGCTGAAGGTGAGCACACTGCTACTAGGTGTCAGATAAAGGGCTCATGCGCAACCATAGGGCCAGTCTGAGTTCAAAGATGTCTCATCGACTGCAATGGACGTACAGAGGTTCATTCAAGTCTTCGGCGGCATGATTTTACACAGCACGCACATCTGTATGTATCAGCACTCCGTTCTCGCCTGCCAACTCTCCGCTATCGAGACAGTTTTCTGCACGGTTTCCGAATACTCTTCGTGTGGCATTCGGGGTGATATGAACTGGCCGGCTGTTCAGACCGTGCTGAGGGGGCACACTTCTCCAGTTTCGTCGGTCTCGTTCTCGCCGGACGGCACTCGCATCGTCACTGGTTCGGAGGATAAGACTGTTCGGCTGTGGGATGCTGCGACGGGGCAGCCAGTCGGTGAGCCCTTGCGGGGGCACACTTCTCCAGTTTCGCGGTCTCGTTCTCGCCGCGACGGCACTCGCATCGTCACTGGTTCGGAGGATAAGACTGTTCGGCTGTGGGATGCTGCGACGGGGCAGCCAGTCGGTGAGCCCTTGCGGGGGCACGCTTCTGCAGTTTTCTCGGTCTCGTTCTCGCCGGACGGCACTCGCATCGTCAGTGGTTCATACGAGGCCACTGTCGGCTGGGGATGCTGCGACGGGGAGCCAGTCGGTGAGCCCTTGCGGGGGCACACTTCTGCAGTTTTTTCGGTCTCGTTTCGCCGGATGGCACTCGCATCGTCAGTGGTTCAGCCGATAAGACTGTTCGGCTGTGGGATGCTGCGACGGGGCAGCCAGTCGGTGAGCCCTTGCGAGGGCACGATAATTCAGTTAACTCGGTCCGTTCGCGCCGACGGCACTCGCATCGTCAGTGGTTCATACGATGCCACTGTTCGGCTGTGGGATGCTGCGACGGGGCAGCCAGTCGGTGAGCCCTTGCGGGGGCACACTCATTGGGTTTTCCTCGGTCTCGTTCTCGCCAGACGGCACTCGCATCGTCAGTGGTTCATACGATGCCAGTTCGGCTGTGGGATGCTGCGACGGGGCAGCCAGTCGGTGAGCCCTTGCGGGGGCACACTCTCAGTTCGGTTCGGTCGTTCTCGCCGGACGGCACTCGCATCGTCACTGGTTCTTGGGATAAGACTGTTCGGCTGTGGGATGCTGCGACGGGGCAGCCAGTCGGTGAGCCCTTGCGGGGGCACACTGATTCAGTTTCCTCGGTTTGTTCTCGCCGGACGGCACTCGCATCGTCATGGTTCTTGGGATATGACTGTTCGGCTGTGGGATGCTGCGACGGGGCAGCCAGTCGGTGAGCCCTTGCGGGGGCACACTCATGGGTTTCTCGGTCTCGTTCTCGCCGGACGGCACTCGCATTGCATGGTTCAAGGGATAACACTGTTCGGCTGTGGGATGCTGTGACGGGGCAGCCAGTCGGTGAGCCCTTGCGGGGGCACGTCGTTCAGTTGAGCGTCTCGTTCTCGCCGGACGGCACTCGCATTGTCACTGGATCGGAGGATAAGACTATCGGCTGTGGGATGCTGCGACGGGCAGCCAGTCGGTGAGCCCTTGCTGGGGCACGTCGTTCAGTTGAGTCGGTCTCGTTCTCGCCGGACGGCACGCGCATCGTCAGGGTTCAAGGATAACACTGTTCGGCTGGGATGCTGCACGGGGCAGCCAGTCGGTGAGCCCGGGGGCACGCTTCTGCAGTTTTCTCGGTCT
>JABBWD010000155.1:0-46542 GCA_016628565.1 Suillus placidus
GTGCGCATTAGGAAGGTACAAAAGACAAGAAGAAGATGGGACTTACACAAAGAGCAGGTTTTGTGCGCGATAGTGCAGGGCTGGCACCGTGCGTTCTTGCCAGGGACACAGTTGATTTTGCGCTCCGCGCAGCATTCACATTTAGGGATGCTCCCAACAGACATGCGCCCAACGACGCGCTAAAGAAACGAACCGTCAGCACACCAAAAACGCGTCCAACAAACTCGCACTCACCCTCACATCGTTGCTTTCCTCAGCTCTAGCTGGCGCCTTCTCTGCGCATGCCACACGAAGCTCCTCCGCATGAGCCATCACCTCCTCCGCCATCTTCTTCCAGTCGCTGACCGTCTTGGTCGCGACGCCAGCCCAACACTTTGTATCAGCGAAGAGCTCGTCCTCCTCGTTAGTAAGGTCGAGGTCGACAGATAGGACGCACGCCTGCTCGCCGCAGGCAATCATAGCGTCCTGAAGAAAAGCCAAAAACACGTCAGTAAACGCGAAGCCCACGCGAAACACGAAACCACTCACCGTCACGCGACCCCACTCGCAGAGCCAATTCTCGATCTCTTCCAAGAGCTCTTGCTTCAGGTCAGGACGTGACTTCGCGCAACCGTCAAAAAGGACGAGCACGTTGACCCACGCGCTTTGGAGGCGCTGCTCTTCGGTCTCCGGCACGGGAGCCTCGATGACTTGAGGAGTCGGCGCGCGAGCCTCTGGTTCAGGCGAAGGCATGGGGGAAGGAACAGGAGTGGGGGCAGAGGTTGCCATCTCAATCCCAGTGAAAATCGACAATATTTAGGTAGATATGTGTAGATAGATATCTAAAAAATAAACCCCAATGAAAAATATCTACGTTCTTTGATATGATTCGCCAAATGAGACTTTTCGAGACGCAAAAAGAAAGACATCGAGAAAAAATTTTGACGTTTAGATACAATTCTCGCTGTGTTTAGACATATCTCTGGCCTGCAAATCTATTCATTTAGCTTGAAAAAACAGATTGATATGCGTCCAATGGGAGAAAATGAGATTATCGTAGGGTATCGCTATCATTATGGAGGTAACCGTAGGTATCGCATCCTGCCCGCCCTGCCCGCCATCCCGCCCATTGCATTACTCCTCATCCGCATCATCGCCGGTACCACCCTCTTGAACGGCTCCAGACGAGGTGAGCTATAAACAGGTCGTTAGTATAAAAAGAAGTGTGATACATAGTACCACGCACCTGTAGGACCGCTTTGTGCTTGTATACCTGTAGTATAGTAGTAGCAGACTCCATTAATAGTATGAAAATGACGTACCTGTTTGTCGGCGTTCGACAGACCATTCCAGTACATCGCGAAGACACTCGCAGGATCTCTCTGATGTCCGTTCATTTGCCAGTCGAGAGCACAAAGGTTCCTAGCCTTAATTAATATCACAATCACAAATAGAAGTTCTAGAACTCACCGTGCTGTGATCTTGGCGCTCACACGCATAGGCTTCGTGCTTGGCTGGCGCTTCTTGATGGCTTCGGGCCTACCTTTCAAGTCGATCATGATCGGTGTGGGCTTCTTATCGGCAGCCAGGAGTTCCACCTTCACAGCGAGAGAAGCAGTGTCGGTACTCGAAGGTCTGTCTGGTATAGAAACAGACGTAGAGCCATTGGATGGTGGTGTAATAGTGGTGGGAATGTCTCCAGAAGTCAAAGAAGTCGAAGAGTCGGTGGAAGTGGTAGGAACTTTCCTAGCGATCGGTTTGGGCCGAGGTTTCAAGACAAGATTAGAACTACGTCAATAGATCAGTAAGATGAATATGAAATAAATCAAGACTTACAGCGGGTTTTTGACCTCTACAAGACTAGGTACCTCTTTTCCTTTATCGGTGCTGGGTGGTGGTGTTGGTTCACGGTCGAGTGAGGGGTGTCGCAGTGTGTCAGGTATCTGTAGACGGATCCATTAGCAAGCATTAATATTAAAAAAAAAACTTACCGCTTCATTGGTGCTAATAGTAGGAGGCTCGGTGACAGGCTCGGAGATTATATCTGAATCGATCCGTGCTCGCTTCTTCGTATGTTCCGCTTCAAGATCGTCGCCAGTGTCGCAGGTGTGCTTTTGAGGGATTGCCAAGGTGCTTGTATGTTCACCAGGCTCGGCCTTAACGCGCTTGCTGGCTTTCTTGCCCTTGACATGGTAGGTCGACCATTGAGAGTAATTGTCGGTCATCAGCTTCATTGCCTTCCAGTTGTCGGCACACAAACGAAATTCGATATACTCTTTGCGCAGAGTATGAATAAGCCACCGTAAGACTTGCAACGAGGCTTGGCCAATAGACACCGGTGCGAGGCCTTGGGATTGAAGTTGCCGGAAGCTTGAGAGCATATGATTGCGGATGCTCTTCGCGCGATCAGCCGAAACAGGCACGCCTTCTTCGTCCTGCAAGTAAGTACACGACACATTGATGCCTTGCGCCATGCGCCCAGATCCTCGAGATGTGCATCTAGAACTTTCGGGTTCAGCGGATGTGCTTTTCGGATATTGTGCCTGCCATTCCTTCTTCGTCCATGATCGAATTGACGGATAGTCCTTCCGATCAAGTTCTCGATCGCATTCTTCAGCGACTATCTCGCCCACTAACGAAGGTTTTTGATCATCGGAAATGATGTTCGAGGTGTCGCATGCGGATAGAGATGATGATGTCGATGCTACGGAGCTCGCGGAACCACGGATATTCACAATAACATTCCTGTATTCGATATTTTCAGCATATATGCGCATGTACTCAATAGATTTACTTACTGTAAAGCTTGGCAAGTGGAATTGAGGCCAGCATTTTCGTTGATCAGCCTGAGTCTATCAGCCTGCAGACTGGCGACAGCGTGCTGTGATTCTGTGAGTTGCCGTTTGAGTTGGGCAACTAAACTTGTGTCAGAGTCTTTGCATGCCAGCCGATCATTTTCGAGAAGAGAATGAAGGCTATCTTGAAATAGCAGAGGCTTACCATGTGTTCGACATCAGTTTCTGATCTTCGATGCATCAATGTAATTAATTTAACGACTCACACTACTAGCCATTGGGTCCCGCAAATGAAACATCTGGGCCTGGCTGGATCCAATATTCGGATCAAAGCCTGTTAACGACTGTGGATTAATTTGAGATAAGAGGTTGAGGTATCTGGCGGGTGAGGTTGTGTCGTCGAGTGACATGATGGTATGAGTTGAAGTCAAGAAAGGAAACTAACCAAAAACACACCAAGTCCGGACATCTGTAATGCTACCACCACCCGTCCAAGATTTTCTGGACATATCATCAGATCCAGACCTTGATGGTTATCAAGCTGATACCAGGTGAGTCTTTGCTTCGTGATCTAGATCTAGATCTATTAATCTTATGTACTAGCATCAATACAAATGATTCCAACGACTCCACCCATTCTAGCACACCTGTCATGACCTTGTCCGATGATTTCTTGCTGGATCCTGCCAATTGGACTTCTGATCCTCTCAGGGCGCGCCTGATGAGGCTAAGGGATTTATTACAACAAGAGTAAGTTTTTATTTATTTCTATGACATTTTAATACAAGTTTAGTAGATCTACTCCTACTAAACCTACGCCTATCCTCCCCGTCGACGACCCGAGCAGCATGACCGAGCCGGAGAGTGAACCTGAGATAGCTGCACCTACTCCTACCATCCCCATTGATGACCCGAGCAGCGTGACCGAGCCTGAGAGCGAACCCGAAAACCCACCCCAGCCTACCATACCGACTCCTACCCTGCCCGTCGATGATCCGAGCAGCGTGACAGAACCCGAAAGTGACCCGGAGGATAAACTACCTGCTCCCCCTCCTCTGCAAAATGATCCGAGTAGTGTTACCGAACCCGAAAGTGAACCAGAAGACCAACTCATCAAGGGCGCAACTCCGGTTCCAAAAAAGAAGGGATTCTTCGACACACCAAGTCCCCCAGGGCCTGACTCACTTTATTGGAAGTACATTTCACACGAAGAAGATGACAGATGGTATGATCGTTCGAAAACAGATGCCAGCTTTGATGCAGTGCGTCAGATGAGGCAAAAACTCAGAGACATTACTTAGAAATGCACTGTATTGATTGTATGTATACATGAGCACACTTAATGAAAACACTTTGATGGGATCAACTTCTCTCGGCCCATCAGCTTCTTTGTCCACATCAGCTTCTCTCGTCCCATCAACTTCTAATCCTCGTCAGGTATGTCCTCCTCGTTGATACCACCTATCGTTATAATATCCAAACCAGGGCGCTCAATAAGATAGAAAAGGGTACCATCAATGCCCGGAAATTGATGAGGTACCATGGCTACCACTGATTGAATTGTAGAAACTTCAGTGAGTTTTAATGAAGCATCGCCGTGGTATTGACAGGCGAATACTGTGTGATATGAGCGCTGTAGAAGATCTTGATGGGGATCGCTATACTCCGAGACCATGGCGAAGGTTTTGCGCTGACCGTGGATCGTCATATTAAAGTAAAAGTAAACTTCCGCGATCGCTGTATGTCCGTCGAGCAGTAACTATAAAATTTAAGTGTATTGATCAATGTACGAGATGATTTACAAATACCTTAACATTGCGAGCCATCCTTGGCTGTTTGGACATTGCTTGTTCCTTCCAAGCCGAGCGTGCAACCTGACCATTCGGCAGACGAAGGCGTGCCCACTTAGTTACTGGAGGTGCCGAAGGGATGTTGATGTCATTACTGGCGAGATACCTAAGTATAGCATCGGCTTCACAAGGGCGTACCATGCGAGGGGTTCTTTCTCTTCGGCGAAGCAAGACATAGCCCAGACCGACTTCTTCTGAACCTTTTGGGGAAGTAATTTCCGAAGGTTCTATAGCGGGGATGATGGCCTTGATGGCGTTGATTTGACAGCGTCGGATTGCACGTTTAGAGAGATTAGCATAGACCGATGAATTGTGAAGGCGGATTTCCTGCCCCAGATTGCCGATTGTGCGTTCCATAGTCCACTGAGAGGAACATATTGGTGGTCCCTTGTTCACAGTCTCAGGCCCTATATGTGTGAGAGAGTGAATCCACGGGCGAACGAAATGAAGGCGATCGATCCGAGATTGATAGTAGATTTCTTCGAATTCGTCGGCAAAGTTGAGAAGGTGCTGATGGCCATCAAGAAGTTCGGATTGGGATATGTGGTACTGTTGCATTAGGCGTAAACCTCGCGCAAGGTGGCAAAAGTTAGTCCAGTAGGGATCGGGGAGGATTCCATAGAGTGTTGCTGGTCCCATACCATAGAGATAGAGTAGCCACTCCCAGGCCTTGTAACCGCTGTGAATCTTCTCTGCAGGGTTACGAGGAGGGCGATCAAATGAACCTGGGAGGAACGGAGTTGCGTCAGATATAGTCGATCCGTGCTTCTTCCAGGTTTCCTTAGTGAGAACGGCCCAGGCCCACGAGGCCTTGTCATCAGTGGGGTCCGATCGAAAGGCACCTCGCCATAGAGGGATAAGTAAATCTCCTGCATTGATAGCAGCGACATGCATGATGTCAGAGCCAAAAGCGAGGGGAACCAGTAGAATCCGGTTTGTATTGAAGCCGCAGAATATGCTTGGCTTGGTAATACCTGTGTCGAGTCTGGCCTGTTCATATTCCGCTGCATTGCGACAGCAGACAACGCGTTGCACGTTATCCGCATAGTTGAGTGATCCGGCTGGGGGAAGTTGATCGATCTTAATATCAGGGTGATCCGTCGTGCCACGAGGTTGGCGCATTGCAGGATAATAGGTCGGAGCGCCCGGCTTATGACGTCCTGGTAGGCCACAGTAAAGTCTACAGCCCATCTTACCATGATGGCCGACGAGGCCTGTTAAAAATGCCATGCCGGGTCCATCAGCGGTAGCTACAAATAGGAAAGGATTTGATGTGAATAATTTGTCGAGTGCAGCGTCCCAAATGGCCAGACCCTCGGTTTGAATTGCGCGTAAGTGATGAAGTCCGGGGAACATGAAGGAATCGAGATTCTTTGGCTTCTTGGGTCCAGGAATGATACCACCGGGCAGAACATACTTTTTTCGATAGCGTTCTTCAGGTGCATGATCGAAGAGCACCCAAATATAGACCCAGCAGTCCGACTGCTTGGATTCATATAGCTGGGCGCCATCAATTGAAAGCATGAGGACAGAGTCACCTTCCTTGATTTGACCGGCCTGGCAGGCATCTAGGTATTGCTTGCCATGAAGCACATCTTCGTAGACGTCAGGGATGCCGCCACTTATTTCTAACTCCTCGAGGATTTTCTTGGTGCGCTCTTCTCGCCAACGCATCTTTTTTGCGTGATCAGGATGACGCCATAGAGCCTGTAACTGGGGACCAATGGGAAACGTGTCGAATGTCTGTCGAGGGACCTTCTTTTGCGGGGTACTTCTCTTCTCATCCCATCGATCTTCCCCACACCTTGGACATCGATCGAGATCGGCGAAGGGGCCTGTAAAGGCCAGGCACGTGTTGATGCACATGTCGTGCACGAGTGGGACAACCCCACTGAGTTCAGAGGTGAGTTGCTTGACACGGTAGTGGCTATACACATCGTCATCAGGGTGTCGTTCTGAAATGGCAGCGCGAATGAGGTCATATGCCTTGATCGTTGTGTCGGCGAAAAAAAGCTTGAGGGACATGAGGAGATCGGGATCTGTGGTGTCTGGGAGCGCACGTGGTGGGTTTCGAAGATGATCGAGTGCTTCTGGAGGCAGACGGGCAAAGGAGTCATCCAGCGATGCTTGCCGGAGGGCTGTAATGAAAGACATGGCGTCTTGAGCATCCTGAAGACGCGCCATGCGGTGAAGTTCATCTAAGTCTTCATCAGTCCAGCCCATCGTTCGTGTCTCTGCTCCATTCCCCTCTGCTCCGTTCCCCTCTTCTCCGTTTTGATCGAGATCGTTGATATGATCAATAGGTGCTGCCGGAGGTTGTTGGTCTGGCTGTGCGGCACCTTGAGAACCAAGAAGGTGGTCAGGGTTCTGGGCCTCGTCTGGAAGCGCCTCATCTGGAAGCGCCTCGTCATGAAGGTGATCGGCTGGAAGCGCCTTGTCAGGAAGGGACTCAAGTATGTTGTCATACTCGAGGCCATCATCATAGTGATAAAAATCTAGATAAAGTTAAAATCTCGATCATGATCGAGTAGAAGGTCTCGTACCTTCGGTAGCATCATCGGGCTTGGGGTCGGGCTGATCAGAAATATGTGAGTGAGCCTCTTAAATAAAATAAGACTTACATTGGCAGATGAAGGTACTAGTTCTGGGCTCTCAGAACGTCCCTTTTTCTGAGTTCTGGGTCCCCCCCCATCGAGATCTTCCTGTGGCCTCTTGCTGGACGAGGATGCAGCTGGTGGAGTGGTATGTCGAAGATCTGGTGATGGGAGATCTGGCGCAATGCTAAGAGCGACCGGAGGAAGAAAGATTGATGCTAATCTGCTGGGCTTATGTCTGAAGTAAGTAGCTTTGGAAACACGTGAAGTTCGCCCGCCTGTTTTACGAAGACATGAACTACAGTCGCACACATGGATGATAGTGCCGTCGTCGAGTCTGTGCACTCCAGCTTGTAGTATGGAGTCCATGCAGATTCGGACTTAGTGATATTTGCGGTGCGACACTCGATCTGATCAAAGCTTCTGATCACACATTGCAAAGTTTGATTGAAATTTGCAAACAATTCGTTGCAAATTGCGCGTCATCTTTGCAGATTGTATTTTTTTTTGAGTTTGCAAAGTTTCTTTACACTTTGCACAAATTTGCATTTTTTCTATCTCGAATTATTTAGATTGTTATCTATATCATTTGTTACTTAGCTATCTATCTAGGTATATCTACCTGTATTTTGTCGATTTTCACTGGGTTCAACTTTGAGCTCCCCTATTAAATATACTTGGTTCCACTTAAGTATCGCTGCGACACTGGCTCAGCAATAAGGTAGCGGGTTTTGCCACTTTAGCTGGCCCTATCGCTTATTAATATTTGTTATATCACCAAAAGTCCAATTTGCTTGTGCAATACCAGTCTGTTTTGTTTTTCACTGATATCCGGATGGCCTCAATTAATATTCTCTGTACATCGCTCTCAAAGACCAGCTGGCAATCGATATCAAGTCCTATAATCCTTGGAATAATAGGACTCTCGAAATCATTATTGCTATCATCCTGGTACTACTTTTCCTCATCCGTTTCTGGACTGCGTCTTCTTCCCGCCCACCCACAAAGGACTCTCAATGCGCCCGCATGGCCCTCCAAACCCTCCAAACTGTTCTTGTCCCAAGTTGCTCTCTGGCCCGTGCGGTACATCAAGCTCGTCAGACACGCCTCCAATCATCGTACCGGATCCAGGACGTATGCGATGGTGTCACCGTGCTTCGCGATCCTCTATACGATCTCGAGGACCTGATGGATGAGGGTGTCTGCGTATGGCTGTTTCGTCAGTCTGAAAATTGAGTGGAGGTGCTGGGTGCAATGGTTGGATCGAATGGTGCGTATACATATTCTGCATTCGTTACTGACACACGCGCTGAACAACCTCTGATGCGCTCATCAGTTCAACCTCAACAACCTTCCGCTCACGCACCTGGCTACTATCCAGCTTCATTCTGTGTTTCAGGCCATCCCTTTTCTGGGCGCACATCAAAGAACTAGCTGCTACTTGTACGAATGCCGATCGTCTCATGCATCGTGTCCTGGAAGTAAGTATTATGCGGCCATGCTCTGAATCGGTCACCAACACTGATCTTCATCACTCGCACCTTAGACATATCTTCGCGTTCAGCTCGGAGTCGACGCCTTGGGTTTGTCCAGCTCTTCGGCTGGGATCTCGAGACTTTGCATCTCACTGCCCACCAGAAACGTGTCGGACTTTCCTTTTGGCAGGTAAACCCGATGAAGCCCTCGAAGGACACAAATGCATGGTGGATGCGGATCCCATTGACGAACTCGCGAAGGCTAGCTGCCTTGATTGGTCCAACGGCAAGTTTTCAGCGATATTTACCCGAGGCTACCATACTCACCCGCATTTCACTCAGATATCTGACTTCGGTGGATAAAAATTGCTACATAGTCCGGGACTCCGGGGGTGGCGACGTACTTAACAAAAATGCCCAGATCAACACATAGTATCGGCTTTTGCATGGGACGCCGACACTGGATTGTGGAGAGACACCGAGAATCGCGTGGGATGCAAGCTCGAAAGGAAACCACATGATTTACCCACTTTGCGATTCTTCTCCTCGCTAAGAGCCATGTCGTCCATACTCGCGGGCCCATTGACAGATCACTGTTTCACTTCCGTCGCACACAGCGGTACAGCCAAGGGTAAAAGCATCACTATCGCTGGCGTACCCACATACCTATCTGCTCCGCAAGCTTTCGCTGCGTCCGGAGTGGAAACTGTTATTCTATACTTCTCAGATGTCTTTGGGCCATTCTATATCAATGCTCAATTGGTTCAAGACTACTACGCTTCTCAAGGTACGTTTATGTGTATAGTTTCTTTGTATGTGTGTCGATCAGGAAAGCAGGTTTCACCGTGGTTGGGATAGATTACTTTTTTGGTGATCCTGTGCATCTGCATCTCGACAAGCCTGGGTTTGATCGTTCGACGTGGAGAACAAAGTCTGTTGAGCAAGCGAGGGCTAGTGTCCCAAAGTGGGTGGATGGTGTCAAGGAAATGTTTGGTACGATCCTTTTCAGTATACATTGCATGCCAAAATTATATGCAGCGATATAAAGGAACGAATGTGAACTACTGCGCCGTTGGTAAGTAGGCTGGGTCCTACAAGACTGCTGTTTTCATAGTGGATCAAGGTTTCTGTTTTGGCGCGCCCTATGTCTTTCAAGTTGCAGTTACTAATATGCTATCGTGTGGTATGTGACATGTCCCTCTACCTTTGATGTCTGCATGCGAAATCATCTACTAGCCGCCGTGGCCCATCCTACGAGCTTGACCGAGGAGCTTCTGAGAGCCAGCAAAGGCAGGTCTCGTAATATACTCTTCAATAACAGCATTGACCAAGCTATGCAATCAGTGCCCTTGCTGTTCTCTTGTGCAGGTATAGACACGTCTTCCAGTCCTCTGAAGCGTACTTCACTCATGCAATCCCATAGAAACGGTGTGTATGCTTCTCTGGAGGTCGGGTGATTACAAAGGTCATCATACGCCATCGACGCCTAGGCTTGCTCTTCTACTCCGACAATATAAAAGTCGCACGAAAACTACGTTTTGAAGGGTGTTCACCTCTACGCAGAATATCGACGATGTCCCTCACACTCGCCTCTGCCCCTGGTAGCTGCTGCTTCTCCGGTGTAAACATACAGGCACGCCCGTTGGCCGTGTCGAGGACCTCGGTGGAATCCCACTGGCGATCACCAAGCTGGTGGTCATCCACGACTCTGGTCCGTCGACAATCACTGCTCATATTATGCTGCATCCACACTGGCTTTGATTTTATAGTCAGAGACGCTGTCTCTCCGCAAGTCGGCAGGGTCGTGCAAGGTGCGTCTCGTGTCCGAACCCACTGACGCACTCGTTGATTTCGATGGTGGTTGTTGCAGATCTTCTCAAGCTCTCAGATGAGACGGACCTCGATATCCTCAATCACAGCATGGAAGCTAAGCTCGACCGCTTCCAAAACGAGCTTCTGCCTGCGGCTTCGCAGCTCACTGCACGCCTGGTGAGCACCTATCGCGGAATTCGCAGTCTCAGCATCACACACGAACAAGTCATTCTTGGATGGACGGTTGACATCATTTCTCCTGGAGCTCTACCTGATGGCAATTCCTCCCCAGATGGTCGTTCACTCTAATTGTATTTATCGTACCACTAACACATCTCCACAGGTGACGATGGTCTCGCCATGCATGATAGTCCGTCTTGACGAGGTACCCCCGCGCCATTGCCTGAAATACCTCCTGGCGAGCTCCTCCGCATTGGAGATGAGGAAGAGCTGGAAGAAATTCCCCGACCACGTATGTACAGCTCAAGCCATCCCTCTCTGCCCCAGCACATCGCCCCCATACTTCCACCCCCACCTTTTGAGGGCACTGCTACGCGCAAACCTTCAGACCGCTCCTTACTCAACGAAAAGGAAAAAAATCGTCCGCAGTGCCTCATACCCAACGAGTGACCTTGAGGGCTCAAAAGTCTTCACTGCTCGCCGCGTACGCAGGATAACGGTTCCCGCAGCCCGCAAGATGACAACTCCACGAATATCCAGCCTGTCGCAGGTCCCAGTAGCTGGCGCAACTCCTTCTCTCGTCTGCGAAGGAGCTGGTTTGGATCCTCGTCATCTCGCAGCAGATCAAACTCACGCAGGGGATCAGTTAAAGATGCCGAGGCAGTGCTATCCTTGCTCGGCCGTAAGCTATACCCCTGCAGGAGAATGTCCGATGTCGAGCGTGAGCGCTAAGAGCGCGGTATCCGAGAACACGGTGTACCATGACGCAGTCTCTCGTATGGGCACCCCAGTTTCCCTTCCTTCAAGAGCAGTTACGCCTGCAAGTCAGAGGGGAAGCGCAGTGCCTGCAACGGACTTTGCATCTCCTATGCCGAGTGGAGCACCCCCAGCATATGATGATCCACGTGATTTGCTGGGTAGTAGGTGTCCCAGCCCGTTGTCTCCCACAGGCATCGATGTTCTGGATATACCAATACCAGCACCTTTCTCATCCGCTTCGACGGGCGGGAAATCCTTGCCGCCAGGTCTTGTTCTGTTGTCCAGTCGCCATTCGTGGAGGCTCGTTGTCCGTGATCACGGGCTCGTCAAATGGCCCTGGTATCACAATCGATGTTCTCAATGCTGAGCTGCCACGAGCAGGTGATGGCTGGAGGAGTTTAGCCGGTGGCTTCCTAGGCGTCAGTGCAGGACCAGACTCAAGTGAACGGCGAGCCACGTTTGGAACTGTAAGTTTGGAGACCGCCGTTGAGAATCTTGAACTCACAATCTTTGTTGATACAGCCCCAAGTCATCCATCAAGGGAATACCTTGATCTCTGAGCGAGGCTCTTTGCACTCGAACCTAAGTCCCTACTCTGCACGTCCATCTTCAGGCTCAGCACCTGCATCATCTGCACGCGTTTTCAATCTCTCAGGGTCTAATTCCTCTCGTCCTTCTGCGAATTCCGCCCACTCACGCGTAGCAACCATGTCCTCTGCATCGCTGAACTCTAGTCGACCGTTTGGTCCTATCTCGCCCTCAGTGAGCGCGTTTGGACACGCAGATCCCTCGCGGTACATGTCCCACACTACTAGGAATACGAGGACCAGTTCGTGGAGCCAGGCAGCCGCATGCCGATTCTTGGTCCTATGCCCTCATTCTCCACTCGTTCGGTGCTCTCCCAACCAACGATCCGTAGTATGGGTGGCACAACGGTGACGAGCGATGATACAGAACGACTGTCACTTCGGGCTCCGAAGACGCGATGAGCACGATCAAAATTGCTATACTCTCCATCCTCTCCATCGAATCAAATCATAGCCAATTGCATTCTTCTTGCTTGCGTCATGATCGGGATTCGGGGATCAGTTTGACAAGAAGGACATAGTTTGGATTGATAAAAGGTGCCTTTGACTCATTTGCTGCTTCTTCTACCATGGTTAACAAAGAGATTGTGTAGTTCTGCCCTGCCTCGGTTCGCGGATGCCCTTTTGACGCAGTTCCAAAACGTTCTCTGGGCATGTGATGGAGGTGATCTCGACACAGACAGCACAGGAGTCACACGCCGGGCATGGAAGCTCCTCGATGTCATTTGTCTTATGATTGAGCCCGCCAAACGTTACTATAGTCATGCAATCCACACCATGCAGAACCTGGACGTGTGCAGAAAGATTTATTCGCGAGCTAGGTCATCCGAACAAAATTATGATTTGTTTGATGCTCTGCGAAATGCACTGCACTTCACGCTCACCGCTGCCAAAGTGTCTCAAGACCCTGCCTTGTTTTGGTTTGACCATTTTTTCTGGACAGCCGATTCCCACTCGTCAGAAGACTTCGACTGGCTGGTGGACTACCTCGACTACATCTATTCCGATGAGGTGGAAGTGGCAATTGACATCCTTTTACTACTGCGTGCCATGAAAGTGCACTGCAGCCCTGTTAAACAACATCAGTTCTTCGGGAGCCTCATCGCCTGCATGGACAGCAACATGCCTCACAATTTACGCCATGCCGCTCTTTGCGCCGCTCACAGTGCCCGAGAAGAATTTGCCTCGATCGATGCCATTGATGACGCGGAGTTGCGGGACATGATTTTGACCAAGTTTTCTACACCGTGGTTTCAAGAACCAATGAGGGCCGAGATCTGAGATGACCCCGGGTTATAAGATGCGTTCTCCTCTAAGCGCTGGTTAGAGTTATTCTATAGATGCGATTTTTCCTTATTCACCATCAAGTTGATGCTTCATCATACCTTGTGCGACACCTCTAACTTTTGCGATACCTATCATATATGATCTTCTATGTTCATTACAAAGATTATCTGCTTACTTATGACTGACGATGCGATATCTTGAATACGATTCTTGTACGGTCCCTAGTGAATGATACACCGGGTCTCTTGATTAATTTCTGGCGCGCTCATGCATTTTGTCGATCGCTCGCCAAACCAAAGTTCGAGTTCTAGTGCTTATAGTCAAGACTATACAGCGTGAGTTGGGAGTCACCAAAAAATTTGTAACTCTGCGATGTTTGCGACGAGCGAGTAGTTCTCTGGATGGACTCAAAAGGGGGGTCGCTAGATAGGTCATGCACCATTCTTCGCGGCGCTGGTGATACCAGATGTTGGGGAGGAACTTCGAGGGCATGAAGATCGTCATCTGATCCTTCGGGTGGTTCACGTGTAGGCCCAGTGAGCATGACAGAATCATCTGATCAGAATGATTAGCCACATGTGATGATCGAAGTCAGATTTACACTTACCACTACCCGCCATCTGTATGTCCTCCAGAGCCCTCAGGGGCGAAGAAGACAGTTGTTCCTCTACGGTAGTGGAGTCCAAATCGTCCCAGAGCCTCATCCTCTTCCGGCGACTATCATCAGACTCATCTATTTCAGCGTCCGAGAGCAAAGGCAAAGAACGCGTGCGTCGTATGCCTTTGCTGGGCGTAGTCACAACGGACGGCTGCTCAATGCTGGCCCGACGCTGCATCTGCCACCGAAGACGAACTTCCACAAGGGGAGGGAGAACAACAGCATCCATGAGCACGCGTTTTCGCTTCTTGCGGGCATTGACAACTGGAGTTGAGCAGAGATTCGACACTGACGATCTACTCGGGGAGAGAAGACTCACCACAACCAGTTCACCCTTCATATCACTATCTCCATCAACGGACGGAAACCCGATGGAAGAACGAATGAATGTTCCACATGCTCTCCTTCCTTTCTTAGTGATATCGTTCAAAGAGTCGTCAAGTAGCTGTCGTTGTCCAAGCACGGATAAGGTGGCGATTTCCTTGCTCGTAGAACTGTTCGCGATGCGTTGCATGACCGACCGAACAGGTGACATGTTTTCCTTGTCCTCGAGCATCCGCCGCTTGCCTGGTGACGCACTGCATGGCATCTTTTCTAACTTGGCTGGTAACCTCCGCGGGGTTGATGGAGGAACTGAAGGCAATGGCAATGCCGAAGCGGGTGAACGAAGCAAAACCGAATGGAATGATTCTGGAGTAGCCGAGGACTTTTGGGGGCGAGGTGGCGTCGCAGCACGGTTTTGACGTTGCGTCAGCGTCGTTGGAAAGAAGATAGAGGGGAATAGTGGAGAGTCGGACTCTAAAGTTTCGAAAGGGGAAAAGAGTGCGGGTCCGAGTCGACCGACGAATGGTGAGGCATCAGTGAGGTGACCTGAAGAGGGCAAGTCATTTTGATCAGAGACGAATGGCGAATTCAAAGCTCGGGAGTTGTTTGAGAGCTGGGGTATTGATGATTATCGCTGCCTAGGCTATCGGATGTAGATCCTGACTCAAGTTCTTTTTGAGGAACAGACTTGGAAACTTCTACAGCCACTTCCTCCGTTGCACACGGTTTGGAAGACCACTTGACGCAAGCTTGAATCCTCTTGGGCCACCCTCCTTCTGGCTCCTTGTGGCTAGCGAAAGTCAACTGCCAGAATTCTTCAAACGATTCATATGCAATCGAAGGCTTGTCGCCACGACCGTAAAACACGGACTCGATAAGAGCTGATAGCGTGTCGAGCACATAAACACTCCTCGGAAGTTCTTGCATGCCCAGCAAAGAAGTCTAATATAGCGGGAGCAAATCCCCAGTATATTCATCTTCATTGAACACGTGGAATTGATCCGATATCAAAAGACTGATGCCCTCTTGAAGCGTCTCCAAAAGATTCAGTCGAAGTTCCGCATGGCACGCGTCAACCACGCGGATCAGTGATCGTATCATCCAAATCGACGTCACTTTGTTCCGAGGTTCAGGCGGATATGTGGACTGCAGCGTATCGTTGACAAAGTCGAAGATGAATGAGGGAAGCTGGCGGGCGTCAGCCATGTCAAGGTGTATGAGCAGTAGATTAGCAACGCGAGTCGATGATGCATAGGCGGGACATGGGTTCTCGGAGACGATCTCTGCAACACGATCGAGCACGGCGGAAACACCGATGCCGTAATCGAGAGCTTATTGACTGCATGCTGCAGGAAGTAGGTTATCCCAAGTCTCGAATTCGTCGTGAGCCATATCCCATGCGTTTGATTTCCTGCAGAGAGGTCAGATCTTCTAAAAGACAAAAGACGATGAGGATGCATACCCGAAAGGAACACCAAGTAACAAGGCTGCTCCTTCCCAAGACCCCTCGGCGTCCTTGGACCACTTCTCAACGAAGCGGCCCCACACAAGGCTCTGAACATAGGACATCAAGGCCATAGCACACGACCCCTTCGCCCAGAATTCCCGCAAATCGTCTACTTCGAAAACGACTAAAAGTTCTGCGCAGAGGTAGGCCCATTGTTTCCTAGCATCGTCCGGAGAATCCGTTTCCCAGACGAGGTCGGCTTCGTCCTCTATCAAAAACTCAAGGAGCCTCGCACCAGCAGAATGAAGCACATTATTAGGAAAAGTGGTTCGCATCACGGTCCACTAGCTTGAGAGCAGCATTGGATCGGGACGGTATCAAGGTTCCCCTGGGGGCAACTCTGACTTCGCCAATAGGACTACTAGCTTGCTGAGATGGAGGAAGTCCAAACTTGGCAGAAAGGTCGAGCTTTGGATCACGAAGAATGTCTACGAGTATTGCGGCAGCTTTGGACGCAAAATCAATAGTTCCATGGTCATCGTTGTCATCTAACTGAGCCAGTATGAACATCGAACGAATGAATCGCCGGCCAATGCTCACCCTGCCAGACTGCTACGTTGGCCTTCAGAAGGCCCTCCCAAATTGACAAGACATCGCCCTATGTTTGATATCAGTCGTGCAAACAAAAACCCGGTGTACAACTGACCGGCGTTCCACTATCCTCTGGCAGCTCAAGGCACCCAAGTCCAGATCTCCAGATGTGAATGAGGTCGTCAAAGACCCAACTGCAAGACAGCTCGTCCCTCGTCAGGGACCGTACATCGCTCATCTGAGGACATTCCTCCAATATTGGCCTCATGGCGCTAGCCAAAGTCTTGTATTCCGCTGTAAGAAGCCCCGAATTTGATGAAAAAAAGGAATGCAGAAGAAGCTTGTTCATGGTCCAATTCTCTCCGGTGTTTTCGAAGCTCACTAAGATCCTCGCAATCTCCATTCCGTCGCCACAGGTTTGACCGCCCTTTTTGATCATGGCTTTGACCAGGGTCAGGGTCTTCCGCAGGCGATCCTCGTCTTCGGAATCATCACCCAAAAGAGCGGCTACCGTTGAGACACTGGCACCCATGTCGGTAATAGATTTGAGAAGTTTCCAGTAGTTCTCGCGAAGAAGTCCTTGTTGTTCACATCTTGGACGTCATACTCGTCATTCGATGGGGGTAGACGGAAGTAGGACCAAGCGACACAACGCCACGTAACACAAGCAAGTTCTCGCACTCATACTGAACTCTTCTTACTGCGCACTGCGAGTTGTAGCAGCGCCGAGATTATACGTGACAGGTCCTTGGGCTGCATGTTGGGGCTCTAGCGCGTTCAGCGTTGTGCGGAGCGTACGAACGATTATCGGGTCTAACGATGGCTTCGTCGGCGTCTTATGCGGAGAAGGGGATCGTTGAGTTGTTGTAAGGAAAGCAGCTACTGCTTTGGAGATACGGACGTGCAATGACGATTAGGGGATAGAGACGCAAGCTAGGACGAAACCTCCGAGCGCATGACAAGCTTGAGTGCGGAGAAGCAAAGTTGGCGCGAGCAAGTTCGCCAGTATAGATGGGAGCAACTCTGTGAATGCCGGTACAAAAGTCGAGGGTTGATACACAGCAAGATCATAAATAGCCTGTAGCACAAGGTAAGCACCGAACTGAGGCCAGAATAACTTTGTTAACCTTTAGGCCGTCGCAGGCAGATCCTTTTTTGCCTTCTTTGCCTAGTTCACCTTCCGTACCTCGGCGCAGAGCAAAAGCAATTCTGTCTTTCGCTGGTACGATGACTTCCTCTGGTAGGCGCTGAACTTGCAGAAGCCATATTGACAATGCACACATTTTCCGGGCATTAGGAGTCGGGAGCACATCAGCCATAGGAATAGACAAAACGGCGGTCAACATTTCGCCCAATTGCGTGTCTTGCAAAATGTCAGGTTATATGCTTCAGAACGCCATGGAAACGCACCTGTGAAGATGCGGTAGACAGCAGGAAGGATGAAGACCGATTCAAGCAGCCTCATTACGGCGTACGAGGTAGTGCAGATGTCGCGCGCGTATTTTGCCTGCCCAGCCGACACGAGGAGGGCATATCAGCTGCATAGACTAAGGGAAGTGGTGTAAGTCAGCTCCACACATCGAACGAAGTTGGATTCACCTTTTGTAAAGGAGTATGGATGTCTGCAAGCTGTGTGATAACCATGTAGTTAAACTAGATAGAAGAGGTGAGTGAAGTTGTACGATAATATACTATCATTCCTTTAAAGTCTACTGACCAGTCTTGATGGATCTACCGTATGGTGCCAGAGCATTTACAGGGATAAAAGAGCGGCTGATCCAAGTCGCTAGGCGCACTGCAGATTCGACATGTGTCAGAGGTGAAAAGTTAGTTCAAAAGTGATCCAACTACACAATAGATGCAGTATACCTTGCTCCTCTGCCTCCTGCATACGTATGACTCGTGTTGACAGACCCGAATTCTGTTCCAACTCTGAGCGGCTGAGTCCACGAGCGTCAGGTTGTGTCAATACCTTCAAAAATGCTGATTTCTGAACTCTTTTGAAGACTCCAAACGCCCTTTGGTGTTATGTGGATGTCAAGCACTCGAAAGATGATGCTGACTGGTAGTAAGAATGTATAAAGAAATATACAAATACAGGCACCAGTATGACCGTCGTATAGAGTTACGTTGTACAACAGGGCGATTCCAAAGTAGATTGCCCAAATTAGAGGATGCGAGCAGCTCTGTAATGTCCTTGTTTGGATCGAGGGGCGTGGTTGTAAGAAGAGCTGGCGAGAAGACGTTTTGCCATGCCGAAGCTGCCGAAAGTACACGCGTACGGTATTATGTTGTAGCGTACGAAGCCTGTGATAAAGAGAATATCAAATAGAAGTAAAATAAAACATACGGTTAAACATACGGCCCCGGTAACGACGAGTTACCGGGCCCTCGAGGCATCGATCAGGCGCAACGTTTGGTCCATTTGTAGACGGTTAAACATACGGCCCCGGTAACAACGAGTTACCTGGCCCTCGAACATTCCAGGCATCGATCAGGCGCAACGTTTGGTCCAATTGTAGCTGTTACCGTGCCCTCGAGGCATCGAGGCATCGATCAGGCGCAACCTTTGGTCCAATTGTAGCTTTCGCTATCTCGTATATATACATGCGTCTTTTCTCGATCTTCATCCATATCACCTCCCCTCCCCTTCCCTTCCCATTCCTTCCACCAACCTTTCCTCGATCCTCGTCGTCATTTCGCTCCATCGTACGGTCGAATCCTAACGTCGTGTGCACCGCCACACAAATCTTATTCTCTCGACGTTAGCAGCACCCACCAAACCAGCACCGGCCACCACTGCCTCTGTGACACCCACCACACCATCAACCGCAGCACCGAGTGCTCCCACCAGTCCTACCACACAGCCTGCGTCCGTTGAAGACTGGCCGCCATACTCAGCCGACTCTCCCAGCTCGAGGGCACCACCATTCCCTCTCCAAACCCTCCCTCTGCGAGCCACCCGCTCGTCGCCACACCCGGGACGGTGGAGAACATCCGGAGGCCGACGTTGTTACTCGTGTTTAGGCTGAAGGCCTCCCTCATTACTCGTGTCCGGGCTGGAGGCCCCTTGTGTCGTCGGGCTGGAGGCCCGTCGTGACCATCTTCGTCGTTAAACCCGTGGTCCCCAGCGTCAGAAGCTCTCTCTTCTTTAGCCCAGAAGTTTGGCGATGCCGCTGTAAGTTGGCTGGATAAATTTCACCACCGCAAAATCATCATTTCGGTAAGTCTTCTAGATAGCGCTTTAACTAGTGCCTTATTAACGATGAGGCATAGGAACAAAAATTGTCTGATCGGTTTGATCCCGTCACGTTCGAAGCTCAGATCCTCCTCACTCTTGGACAATGCACATCTTTGGCGGAAAACATAACCGCGAGTTAGTGACATACTTCATTTCAATCGCAGGTCCAGATGCTCCATCACGATTGCCGAAACATAAGCTTCAGGCGTGGTTAACGCTGTTCAGCAAGTTTAGCAATCCAAAGGCTCTGCACTCCACAGATACGCTGCGAGAACTGTACCGCCCCCTCCTATCCTATCCTGATCGGGCACTGCAAACGGTATCCTTATCTTGTTTGCTCGCGTATAAGTCACCCCACCCCCGAGGTCCTAACGACTTGGTATCATAGTACAGATCCCGTGCACACTTCCCGTGCCCTTCGCTACTTCCTTGAACGGACGATCATGACACTGGAAATCCTCCAAGAAGCCGAAACAACCACAAAAAACGCGTGAGTCTTCAATCAGATCCAATTCAAGTCCTCATACGACGCCGACAGAGAGTTTGCGCGTGTCTTCGGAGTCGACTTTTACTCTGTAATCAGTCGAGGCTCACAGTTTAAAGTGGAGTCATTCATGTTCCGCATCGCGAAGCCGGAAAGCTTCGTTCTCCTGTCTCTTAGCAAACAGGATGTGAGCTTGAATTGTGCCATTCTTCGAAATCAGTTGACACCGTCTCCTAGGTTGGAAAACAAAATGCTGCAGAATGCATGCCTCTCATTATGGAACCCCTCTCCGCCTTTTACAATGGGCCCCTCGTCGTGCTCGACTTCCAATCGCTTTATCCGTCAATTATGATTGCTTACAATTATTGCTACTCAACCACCTCCAGCATCACGAGGCGAAGTTAGGCCAACTCCTCGACGAAACTAAATGGAGAGACGAGTTGACGTCTTTGCATATGTCATCGATAGAGATCAAGGACCGGCCCCAAGTAGTGGATATCATCGTTCGTTGGCACTCAACTACGCTACACATGCCGTGAAGACAAAAGTGCTGCTCGAGCAGAGGATGGTTTCACTATTCATATTGGCGTGTAGTTCTTGCTGTACTACTTTTGCATGGACTGTTTCACGGGTTACTTCTATTACTGTATAGCATACTTTAAAATGCACTTAATCCTGCTGTAACATCTGTAATGTACTACTTTTGTGACAGAAACCTTCGCTGGTGCACTCTGAGTCATCAACTCGAACGAGACAGCCACAAGCTCAATTAGGGCTGACTCACTTCTTGTCACTTGAACATTGCTTTCAACACAACTGCCAGAATGTGTTCTATTGATATTCCTGAAGACATCATGCATCTTCTAGTGCAGCAGCTACCCAATATTATACAGGATCACCCAGAACCCCAAGCCCTGCAGTACCTACTCAAACAACTTGAAAGGTCTGATCCAACACATGACTTGGCAGAGAGCCAGACTCAAAGGGATTTACATCCTGGAAGAGCTAGGAAGCGTCCTCGATCTGCCAGTGCAGGTGGGCTATTTACAACTGATCATTCCAAGAGGATAATCTCAATGATTGATTCTTTCTGCAGATTCTGAGCCTTCTGCAGATTCTGAGCCTTCTCCAGATTCTGAGCCTTCTCCAGATTCTGAGCCTTCTCCAGTGCAATATTCCAAGCACAATGAGGGTCCAGCCAAGCACAAGATTTGCTGCCGGGATGGAGCAAAGCTCATCTACTTTGAAGGACCTCCCAAAAAAAGACTGCACTGGGAGTTGGAGGAGGAGGAGGAAGAGGAGGAGGAGGAGGGGGGGGGGGGAGGAGGAGGAGGAGGAGGAGGAGGAGGGTGATGTCTTGGCACTTAGATGGACAAATTGTCCTCCACCTGTTCCAGTGTCTGATGTTCTGACCAAAATTGCAGAGCTAGCCAACCTCTCCTCCTCGGCACATAGGGAAAATATCGAAACTCTTTTGGGAATGATTCAGACTAATCAGATGCCAGCTCCCTTTGTTCCAGCCTGTGGAGAGGACCTCGACCTGGACACCCTAATTCAGAAGTGCAGGTCTTATGTTGATTCTGATCATTACGTTTCATTCATGTCAATGATAAACTGCATCAAATTATCCTTTCACCTTGCAAAGTAAGTTCCCTTTATTTCACCTGATTAATGATTGATATTTTGCACAGACAACAGAAAAAATACGCTCAACTAGATAGAGAATTAGGTCTATCTAGGGGCACTGTTTCTGAATTTGCTAAGCGTGGAAGCCGATTGGCTTTCATTGCATCTGCAGGTAAGTTTGCCTGTTCCTTTCTTTAGCTTCATATACTCAAGCCCATCAGGGACTCCGTATATCTTGCTTCTTATAGCAATATCAGGCATGACCAGCTATCTGACCCATAGGAGCAAAATAACCCATGTAATGGTATCCTCCTTCTGTAATATTCTCCGTTCACCTGAAAGTGTGTTGATTTTCATTTTTTCATTTTGCCTGTAGTGGTTACTGATGTCAGCCAGCTTTTGCCACTGAAAATGGGACGGTGAAGCATGTGGCAAGAATTGTAGAGCATTTACAGAAGATTCACATTTCGTCCAAACCTATCAACTGTCCAATCTTCATTAAGGATATAGGGGGCAGTGATGAAGATCTCACTTTATCTTTCAAAGATATTTCTCAATGTGACAAAACATTGTCCAGGCTTCCTTACAAGTAAGTTTTATAATCCCTTGATGAATAGGGATATCTAAAAGAGCATTTTTTCTTTAGCACACACAAATTGCCGGCCAGGGAGTCAGTTTGGGATCCTTTGGTTTCTTTTATAGCTGAAGGGCCCCACTCCTATGATGTTGACCCCTGTGTTACACAGATATCCTCCCGTCAGCTTCAGGTGATAACGTCTCCCCTCTGTATGCAAGATTTTCCTCCTTGTCCTGTTAGTAAGGCAAACACAGCCCAATGGACAGCCCAGCAGAGGGAGTGGGTATTGGATACTAATCCTATCACTATTCTGTCTGATATTCAGCCCAAGGTAAGAAGAATTTAATGTTCCTATTTATCATCCTACTGAAATATTCAATATAGATGGATGATGTGTTTGGTAGCGGTATCAGAGAGGATGGACAATATATATATCTTGCACACCAATCTTTTGAATGGTGAGTCATATTTCTCATCTCTCAATTCTTATATATTTGCTTATCTACGTCATAATAGTCAAGACATAAAGTTCATCGACAAAAACAAAGAGCTCCTAGGCCTGTTAATTTCACAGAATCCTATCATAAAGGCGAGGCTCCAGGATCTCCAGGACTACCTTGAGGTTGAAATGCCAAACCACATGAATCATGTGGAATCTTCTGCCAATTCAGATAAGCCCTTCACCACAATACACTTTGATTATTATTTTCGATTTGGTGAAAAGGTGCGCTATCTTTCTTTACTTATTTAGTTTTATCTAATGGTAACTGTAGGGCCATGGAGCTCCCATCTCCAGCCATCCTAACCTCATCAAAAAAGATGGTATTGCCAGAGTAAATCATATGCAGCGCCTACCCTATCCATCCAACACCATCCTTCTCAATCCAAACCAGTATTCTGTGATTACAAACATCCTTCAGGACGTTTGTGCCATAGTTGCAGAGGCTATAGAGAAGTATCTGCCTGATGAGTATTCTCATTTAGATCTGGCATGCTCTCTCATGCCTTTGGATGAGAATGTTTTTTCTGCCCCCTTTACTGGGTTTGTGCTGAACCTCAGCTGCACCACTTTGGCACACAAGGATAGGACTGATGGCACCTTATGTGTTGTTCTTCCTTTTGGCCAGTTTACTGGGGGAGAAATTGTTGAGTATGAGACAGGTCTGGTTATAAACCTTATGGCTGGAGATTTCTTTGCATTCCCTTCTGCCCGTATTACCCACTTCAACCTTCCCTATTCCGGCTGTAGGGGCTCCTTAGTATTTCATTCTGATTTACACTCAGCATCCTGGGTCAAGGACCGCAATGGGTGGTCTGAGCACATTCACACCACTTTCACTTCTTAGCTTTCAGCATCCTTCCCATACTGCAGATTCAGATACTATACTATAACATTTGGGGCTCAGGTTTATTTTTACGAGACTATTCATCTCCCTTTTCGAACCTATCTCAACATTCTCGAAATACACATTGCAGCCAACTACGCGCCACAAATGAACGGATAAAGATCAGATATGCCTTCGTTCGTGATACACCTGCATCTGGATTGAAAGTACTTGATGAATCGGAGCCGGAGAGAATGATGAGCAATAGTACGCCCTGCCGGGAAGACATCTCATCTACACATGGTCTAAATTTCAATTCGACGGACTCACATTCGACAACACCCAGTCTAGTGCAGACTGTAACCTACATCATCGAGGTTCGAGAATGCATATCTTTTGAATGTGTTAGTGATTATTACGCTCACATCGAGTCGATGAAAGCGACATACATGCTCAAGATGTTCATATACGTCGGACTCAGTAGAAGGTATTGCACGAAGCTGGGTCGAACGCCAGGAGGCTGCTAAGCATATACGCTGCACAGATCGAGGTTGATCGCAGGCGAAAGAACAACGTAGCAGATGATACTCACCTCCATAAGTTATCGCCACGCTCAGAAGGACCACGCCTCCACCGGCCTGACTATATACAGCTACACCGCATAGCACAGATGCAATAACGAGGTACACCATCAGGACCGCGAGGAACAGCGAGGCTAGCGGGTATTTCCGATGAGCCCTGCTTAGATGTCAACATCAAAACAACTTGGACTTAGAAGAAAATACCTACACTTTAGGCTTGTTTCCCATGGACGCTGAACCGGTGGCCGCATTTAAAACCCTAAACTAGGGCCGTCCTGGGACGGCGCTCCTTATTTGGATTAAACCTAACCCTACGCTTGAACGTTTATGTCAGTGAGAAGGACCTCCTGGAGAACTACACCTATGTAATATGAGTCTTTTGCTATTGACTAGTAGTCGCTCAGTCAACACCAGAAAAGGTCAAAGTGCCAGATAAACTCACCGGGCTTGACGCTCTTGCTCTTTCCCTTCTCGTCGGCATCTTTCTGGTTCCCGCTCACCCGTTTGACAGCGGCCACGAATTGCCTGACGTTTTAACTACGTCTTCTATTGGGAAGTGGAGCTGTCGGTAAATAAATGTGCTTAGACATGGTAGATCGCGGTCAGCGGACGCGGGCTTGGCAAAATACTGACCTTGCCAATAGGCATCCGAATGACGCCATTCTTGTCGCCTTTCTACTCTGTAGTGACAGAAAGTCGCCGCAAGTCGCCGACAAAATCATCTGTAACCGTCCATCGACGCCCAGAAGGCATCAAACCTCGCGGACCGAGGACGCGTCCGAGTTTGGGGGTGATTGCCCGGATGAGGGCTGCGGAGCACAGAATGGTGGTTGCATCATGTTTGCCGCTGACTATGCCATCCGCTAGCTCAATTCCACCAACGATGTGTGCACCTGCGCTCCTTGCCTCATCTGCCTTGGTACCCCTTGCGGGTTGATCGGTCGTGGAATTCGACATTGATGATGTGATGAGTATCCTGATCCGTCACCTCAATCACACCAACCATATTGTACGCTATACTGAAATAAGTATAAGTCATGACATGTCAAGAAAGTTTCTTACCGAGGTAACACTTTTTATTTTCCATAGGCGTGACCCTGGTTGGAAAGCAGGTTGAGCCTTTGTGATGCTCGTTGAAATACCGTTAAGTCCTATCACCAGGACTATGTTTGCTAGCTGGTGTGCGGGCATGTCACAATGACGCTGAAGGTGGGCGTGGCTGGCGGGTAGGCTATTGATGTTATCTGTATGAGCATGCAGCGCTCATATATGTAGTGCTGTGGCAAAATTCTCGGAGCTGTAGGTGGCTACACGCATGAGGGTGTGGAGGAGCTCTTCACCAAGGTCGTCATCGTCCATTCCATCCGCTTCGTCGGATATGTCGCCGATACTTGCGAAGAGGATTGGACTGGGCAAGGTGGCAAAGAGAGAGGTGAGGAAGGTACGGATGAGATCGCGCAAAGAGATGCGTGGAATCCACAAGGACATTGAGAATCGCTGCAAGCGGTGCCTGTCGCGCCAAATTCAAAGCAAGACACGCTCAAGGTTGTGCGCGCCGGTGAAAGACTTGACGACCTTGCCGGAGGCACGTCTGATCTTTACAGAGATGTACATGTTCATGAAAGAACACTTGCAACTGAAACAAATATAAGCCAGAGCGATGATAACTGCAGGATACCTTACCCGACGCGCGCGTTCCCGATCTGTTCAACCGCTTGAGACACAAACAAGAGACAAGTATGGGCCTTTGAGAAATTTGTACCGTACTCGTATGGTTCTCCAGATATCATTGAGCCAGTCGATGACGCTCTCGATGACTCCTGCAAGGACTTCTTCTTTTCGCGACTGTTCTTTCACGTAAGAACACGTTCCGTGTTGCCAGAAGATCAGAGCAAATACCACTAGTATAGATGAGACTACCTAGATGAATAGCAAGAAGGGCGTCGAGTGGATCATACACGCACGAGCAACGGGTGCATCAAGCCGAGTATATTGAAAGCCATATCCTTCGCCGAGAAGGTACGGACACCGTGACTCTCGACCTCATCTGCGACAATGTTCGTAGCATCCATGAGACCTGTACCACGGGCCCATCTATCTGGTGTAAGCCTCTGAGCAGCAGGAGAAAATTGCGACGATACTCACCTGATAACAGCACCAGCCAAACACAAATACTCGCCCCAGCTCTCCAAGTTCCAGCGGTTGAACAAGGTATCCAGAGATATCTTGGATTCTAAATAGAGACCGTCGTTGCCGACAAGACCAACGCTGGTCTGGTGACAAAGTGACGAGAGAGACCGAGCGTGGCATAGATGTAGTCAACGAGTGCTTCAACATCCTGCTTCGAGCCTTGGTTGAAGGGAATAACAGTGAGAGCCGATCCTCGAGCGCCAAAGCTCTGGTAGATAGATTGGTAGTATTCCACGGTCGCTCGGTTGTAGCGGGAAGTAGTGATAACGACATGCGCCTCACCCGACAGAAGATCTCCACACCAATAGAGCACTTGCCAGCAAGAGCATCTCGAGACGATAATGGGAATCCGCGAACAGCTTGCCTCGATGGGGAAACCAGTTGCCGATGAAGACCTCTTCAATATGATTTTCGTGTCGCTACCTCGGAGCTACAATGGAATATTGACTGCCGTCGCAACAACCATTAAACTCCATCAACAATCACTTACCGCCGATGACCTAGTGGATCTCATCCTGGACGAATACAACCGCCTGAAGCTCCAAAACGGCACAAAGTCCAACTCGAAGAGCGAAGATGCCGCGTTCTCGACAGATGAGAAAGGCAAGGGCGAGTCGAGGTCAAGGTCCCCAATGAGCTGCTTCAATTGCAGCTGGAGAGGCCACAAGAAAGAGAATTGTTGGGAGGAAGGTGGCGGCAAGGAAAATGATGCACCGGAGTGATGGAAGCCCCAAGGAAAGAGGGACAAAGCCTCGAAAGATGAGAAGCCGAAACCGGACAGCGCGAAGGCCAATACCACTACCAGGGCGGATGAACCGAATTGCGTTTGGCTTGCGATGGCCGTAGATGCTGGAGATATTAATGAGGTGGAGGAGGGTACTCTGAAAATATCCGCGCCACAGCTCCAGGCCGACGAAGACATTCACACGACGACGCTCGATAGCGGCGCACTCGCCCAGAAACGGACAGCCGCAGAAGGAGTGATTGTCGAATGAAATGTCTCATTGGAGAGACAACGAGGTGCAGCGCCGAGCCAGAATCTGCTAATTGAGGGAGAGAGAGAGCCTGTTGACAACAATCAGCAGCAGGCAACACCCAGAACTACAAACATGCACCAAGATAGTAGGCCCCCCTACCCAGATAAGAAGCCAGCTCCCCAGAACGATCCACTTGGCAAAACAGCATGCGCGACACTCATGGGAATGTGCGAGATCAAGCCTGCGCTATCGGCGAAGAGAAGACATCTATTCAAACCCCAGGCAAATTAGCCATTGCACGTACGAAAGAAGGGACTCACCATGCACGAACGAACACCACCGACACTCATTATCATTTTAATCATTTTCCTGTCGAAAATCGTTTAATCAGCTTCCCAATAGATTTAGTCACCGGCACTCACCATAATCCCCCAGAACATTATTCACCTCGGCACTCGGACTCTGCGTTATCGTTTGGAACTCGGATACGGCAGACAAATGCGCATCGTTTATGGGGGAGTGCATCACAAAAATTGCTGAAGTCAGCCATTACCCGATTTAGACTGCCGCGCGCCACAACAAATGACCAAACAATTCCGTGTGACGTCGTCAACACTCCAACATGATATTGGAATGCCCTCGAGTATCTCAGGACGACATACACCCCCTCACCACATTGCCACACTGACAATGAGTAGATAGTCCATGTATCTACACGATATATCCCGGACACTGTAATGTATTGACAATGTCCTAAATATAGCAAATTTTCAATCATGTCGAGCTTCCACATAGTATGTCACAGCTCAATGTTCACTTTTTATCCGTTAACACCTGGTGCATTGATGCAAATTTAATAATAGGTTTGCTGTGTTCTCTCTGAGTGATGCAATCAGTATCAACTTCGTACAGTACGGTGTGATTGATCAATGTGAACAAATCCAGCTAGTAGTATATACGGTCAGAGAGCTCCATACCGAGGTCTGCAAGAATATCATCATCAAGCTCCTCACCCTCATCAGCTACAACCCGATCCTCATCATCCTCATCGTTCCGTCATCCGGATCATCATCCGGCAGATCATCCCCATCAATCCACGGATCTTCTTCTTCTGAATCATCATCTCCGATATCAATATCTACCTCGTCAGCCTCTTCTGGTTCTTCTGCTCCATGTCCTTCCTGCTGAAGAACATCGTTCCAGTCCCGCATAGCCTTGTGACCGATTCCGCCGCCATGGTATCTCATAAACATATCTCGGTCTACGAATCTATTAGTGATTATGTTAGAATTAAAATAGTGAGAATTAAAAAATGAGTGCGCACATATTCAAATAGTAGAACCAGCAATCAGAATTCAGATCTTTGGGATCAATAGGATATGCAAACCCTGGAATTAAGTGTACCCCACGAATAACGGAGTCTGGGTCCAAAAACCCATATGCATCAGGGCTGTCTTCGTCGAAGAACTCGAGGCGGTGGAGTCGTTTCGCAGCCCAGCCTGCAGGTGAACTATCCCGTTGGAACCATCGGACAAATAAGAAGTCCATCTGCGTTGGGCGTGTGTATAATCCAGTGTCATCCTGACAGTACTCTGCATTGATATGAAAGATCCCAATCACACGGGCATACCAATAAGGGTGAGTCTTCTCCTCTTCGTGGGAGAGAACCATAATGTCGGCACGAGTACGGGGATTAATTGTATCCTGTTCACATTGGAGGTCATATGTTGTGTAGTTGACCCGCAAAATACTATGGTGATATAGTTTGTTATCGGTGATCAGGACTGAGTTGCGATCGGCATCGGAGAAATTGTGCTCATCTCTGTCGTATATAAGACCACGAAGTCGAGCGAGCAAATGGTCCTTGAGGTGTGGAATGAAGTTCTAAGAAAAAAATGATGAGAATATGGTTGAACATATCAGAAAATGACTGCACCTCAACAGCAGGATCATCTTGTCGCTCACTTAACCAGACTGTGAGATCATCAGTTGCTCGAGCATATTTAGCTATTGAGTAGTGATCGGAGGGAGACATTCGGACATGCCGAGGTCTTGGGTTTGATTGATGCACTGCATGTGCAGCAATCACCTTCTCAACGAAATGTTCTATAGCCTCCTGAGATGCAATGCTGGCGATCATCTGATTCTTCTTCTTGGGTGTGCGGGGGTATCGACTCTTAGATCTCCAATGTTCTAGTTCTCCCTATGGTAGATTAGATATCATATAACTCAATATCAATAGAGCACTTACTGGCTGTGTTGAATAGCTGTCCGTGGTACCCATTCTCCGGATCGTATTAGGGTAATCACCAAGCGCGTGATATTTGTATGTATTCAAATTTAATTTCTTGACCTTCGTATTTGATTCGTACTTTCCTTTTTGCACTGACCGACTTGTAGCAGGTTCTGCCAGTTGTTTTGATGTTATAGCAGCCTGACGACGACTACGGGTGGCATGCTCCTGTGGTAGTTCGGTCGTCACATATTTCTTGCAAGTAGTGCGCGCGAATTTGCGGACTGATCGGGACAGGACGATTGTTGCGGAGTCAAAAAAGGCAAGTGTGTCATCAGTATGCAGGCGAAGTTTAGCATATGCATGCCAAGTTGCAAGATCGAATAGGAGATTGAGGATGATTCTGTTATGTTGCGGGGGAGAAGTCCTTCAAAGACCGGAATAGCGCACTACATTAATAGTTTATCAATGATGCGATCAAATGTTGTTAATATCAATCTTACCTGAAGAAGATCTTCGAAATTTCGGGCTGCAAGGTGCTTCATGGCCGACGCATTCGTGTGGAAGCGTCTTATTGTTCCTCTTCCAAAAGTGGGCACCGTGCGATACCTATTATAAGCATATGTGAGAAGTTACCTGCATGAAAATAATGACACCCATACCTCCGATTGAGTTCCTGGATAGCTGTTCCCCCTGCAGCAAAAAGAATATGCATGAGGTGCGTAAAAATAGCTTTCCAGACCCCAAGCTCAAACTCGTGTAGAAGATCGACAACGAACATCAAAAATACATTGAATGCAAAGTCAGCAAGGCACTCAGAGAAGGTGTTCTACACCATATTAATTTATAATTCAAGGCTAGTGTTGATCAATTACTAACACGAGTAGGGACAAGTGATTCCTCCTGCAAAAAGTTCTTGACATACTGGCTGTTGATACCAGCACCTTTCTGAAAGATATAGGCCCGAGCTTGCTCAATACAATCACGACGGGATGCCTTATCAATGCGTCAATTTGTCTCGTGCCGCTTCATATCAAGTTTTGTTCCCATCTTAGGAACATCGGTTTTCTTGATCAGGCAACAAGGACACGGACATTCACCAAGAAATTTGATGCATGCAAGCAGGATTCTGTGTAATAATAGAATCAAGATCAGATACCGAGCAATTGATATGAAAATCTTACTTTTCAGGATAGTCAGCAGAATAACTAAAGAAACGAGGGAATACGTGTCTTGTGATGCCATCACCACATCGAATGACGACACCATACTTATATGCATGCATAAACTTATCATCGAGCAGAAGTGCCCAGATAGCTTGCATCAACTTGCGCTTACAATGAGTATATGTATCGTTTGAAGAGGCCTCGCCAAAAATACTGATGTAAATGTCTTGAAAGTTATCTGGAAGCTAAGATCATAATATTAAAATAATTTCAAATACTGATCTTCTGAGAAGCGACTTACAGTAGGAATATACGCTACATGATGACATGCAGATGCTGTTGGTTTGCCTCGAGTATATTTGGACTGATTCCCAAAAAGCAAATAGACGGGCCAGAGAGAAGCATCACCGAAACTCACAAGATGAGTCGCATCTGACCACATCATCAGTGAGGCAACAACACACTCCAGATCGTCATCAGGATCACGGGAAAGTGCATTGATCTCTTTGTAGGCCTCAAGGAATGCAGGCAAAGAATATGCCTTGCCATACACATTGACAGTATGTTCCTCTGACACCTTCCATAGCTGCTGGAAGGGCGTCATGTGGAAGGTGGACGCGGCACTATCCTCGAAGACGGATGTGATGATGTCAGTGATGGAGCGGTGGTAAACACCCGGGATCTCCATTTCCAGGGCTTCATCTTCTGATCGATGCTTCTCCTTTTCTTTTGGTAGGTGGATATTAACTGAGGAGCAGCGCCAGCCGTTTTCGACACGGAATGGATTTGACTTATCCTTGAGATAATCCCCGAGAAGCCTCTTCTCACGTACGTCATCGTAAGTCTGAGCGTCTTCTCTGCGGTAGTTATCATCATCGAGAAAAGTCCTTGCAAAGTGTTTCATCTCAGCGCTTGACTTAGAGTTTATTCTGGAGTACTGCCAGCAAAAGAGAAGCCCCGCAGTTGGGCTACTGAATGCGGAGAAGATGTCATCGGGTTGGATATCTTGGGAGGGAAGTCCAGGAACAATGTGTGATCAATCCAAATCAGGGTCGCCCTGCATCTCGAAGGTAGGAGCATCAGCGATCGCATCAAGGCTTTGATCTCGGCGCAGGATCAGAGTGGGATATTGCGCATATATGCGGAAAAGGCCCAACTCATCTGGTGCTGTCTGGTAAGGGATGAGTGCAGGTTGAACATCAGCAGGGGGGGTTCCTAGTTCCTCGTCAGGTGAGTCTGGAATGGGTGCTGAAGCAGATGGTGCAGAGGGCTGGCCACATGCCTGACGAGTAGTAGGGGGCATGTGTGCAAGGTGGGTTGCCGTCCCCGGGACAAAATCTGCATACTGTGCTGGCATCCGGATTTGTCGACCAGAGCAGGCAGAGATAGTAGCACCAACCGGTGGATCTGGGACAACGCCAGAGGGACCGGCAGCACTAGAAGGTCCTGGTAGATTGTTTTCAACCTAGTAATAGTGAGCATACAAACTGGAAAATGATGTACTCTTACCTTGTCAATGTCATACCATCCATTCTCATCAATATCCATCTGCTCATGAGCCAGAGGTTGGCTGTGAACAGGGGGAGTCTTTTCCTGTTGTGTCGGTGACCGAGACTCTTCCCGATCCCATTTCCGTTTGCGCTTCTTGCATTTTTCAAGGCGGCGCTGACTTTTGTAGATATCAACATCTAGAGATTGTTAGCGGGGCACTGAGCTTCATGACTACTCAAGCGTTTTGAGTTGTAAAGACTTGGCACAACCCAAACAGCTAAGGTCGTCCATACAAGACGAACTCAAAGGACGGAGGGGGTGCCAGAACTCAAGGTTGACTCGGACATGGACATAATGATGGTATCGGAATATTTATATTGCACTGTGTAGATATAATTACACAGGACAACCATGGAGCTGAGCTAGAGATATGAAACCTCATGATGAAGGTAATTAGCGCACCAGTATACCAAAAGAATGATATGGCATACCTGCGACCTGCAACTCCAATACAGATACTAGTCAATCAGCCTCAGGACCCTTCTCACATCGGAAGACAGCCACATGCATCAAATCACCCTGTTGAAAGTCACAGCAAGTCCAAGAGCAGAAGACGACATGCTTCAAATTACCTTGATATCCTGGATCAAGCCATGGGACCATGGACTTTGAGGGATGTTCCGTGAGGATCAGCATTCTGAGAATCTCTTGTTAAAGCACGATAGTAGTGGATATTGGCAGGGATTGACATGTATGTATTAGAAGAGATAACAGTTGCAAGTTGTTGAATGTTAGACTTGTCATAAGTTCGTGCGTGTTGATTGATCACGTGTTTAATGTATGTTGATTGATCACATGTTATGATGATCACATGCGGAAATTACTATCAAGTATGACGCATATGGGAAACACAACTTAATCTCATACCCCCACCATCATCCTCATGCCTAAGAAGTGTTCCTGATCAGTCTCAGTCTCCTCTCAATCTTCCGTATCGTCCAATGGTAAAAGTAGCTCGCTGAGTTCTTCCTAAGATTCTCGTACTCCAAGTCCGCCAAGAAAGCAAGTCAAGAAACATGTCTGCTCAAACACTGAAAAGGAGGCTTCCAGATCAAAGTAAGTTTGATCCTATCGATTGAAACCAAGCCTATACTACTTATCATTAATAGGAAAGCCAAGAAATCCAAGGCGAGCAAGGAAGATCCGCACGAGGAGTACCTGGAAGCTGCACGTGGCATCGTGCATTGCATTGACTTGTTTTGCAAGGTCGACAAGCTCATCAAGATTGGCTGTCTACTTCAGCAAGAGGAAGCCGCGGAGAAGGGAGAGCTTGATGAATCTGAGGCCGATAAGGAGACCCGCAAGAAGAGACTCTACTATGTAAGTGCAATCTGATCGAAAATTCTTGAGCTAATTTTGTATTTAGGTCATTAAAGACTCGTGATCGATACACACGGAACTATCAGCAACTACTTCGCTTAGCTCCGAGCATCTGATCTCTCATTAACGATCGCACCAAAGCCAGGGAACTGATCAAAGTCACTCATAAGGTGAGTATATGCTGCTTATATGCACATATATTGTTTACTTAGACCCATACTAGATGAATTCAGTCATCAGCGCAACACGATCAGATGATGCGGCTCGTTTGAAGTCGCAAATCGGACACTATGCTGCACCAATTCCGTCCGATGGCAGTTTAAAACCCGCTATCTACAATGGTAATCCCTCAAGATCGCATTTGGGTGTGAATCACCCTGTACTAGCATCCTTTCTTTGTCCTGTTTTGCAGCTCACAAAATTCAAGAGAGATCCAGCTGAGTATGTATTATTTTATATGGAGTGTGCATGCTGAGATTCACACTTCACAGGGGCCAGAAAAAACTTGCTAGCGGAGGAATCCTCATGACTGCCAATGACTTCCCTGCATTCCTCTGGTCTGGAAATCCCCCTGGATGTGACTATGATGACGAGGCTATGACTGAAGGCCTATTCCAGGGCTATCTTATTGAACACGTAAGTTTTTCTCAAGTATGGCTATCGGTCTCACCAAGAACCTGTCTAGGTATTGCGTCATATATTTACAGGCCCATCAACTGCTTTAGGTCAAGATTCGCGGGCGACACGCACTTGCAATGCCGCACTTCACAACATGACAACTGTCGAAGCAGAGCATATTGCTTACGCTTGTGTACAAGTAAGTCCTGTTTGATTCATAAACATTCTCTCTCACTTTTCAATTTGCAGGCACGTTTCGGAATCAGCGCGCAGAATAAGTGGTCGGACATTGACGGCAAGTTCAAATACCCAGAGTTTTATCCCAATATCATCGACTTCAATTCGCAACTGTGGAGATACAGATTGGGTGGGGGAACTAAAGAAGTGGTGGAATGTGTACGTGTTTTTTAATCATTTGACTCTACTGACAATTCTGTTTCTGGAAGGACACTCTTCAAGAACAAGGCTGGCCGAGAAGGTGGAACAGAAGCTTGGACATCGACCGATGAGCATGGAAGAAGTTCCTTGGGCTCCACGGATAGCTTGGCGAGAATGCGCGCACAGGTTGCAGCACGCTCTACCGCTGCCAAATCCTCTGCAGCTCCCGCAGTCCCTGATCCTCCTCCTCTACTGGCCCGTCCTGTTACTCCCCCTCCAAGCTCTCCAGTCCCAACTCGTGCTGAATCTCCACTTCTGCCTGCCCCTTCTCGTTCTCTACCCATGTCGAAAGTGGCTTCCAGTTCACGCAAGTCGCCTGCATTAAGCGAACTAATGGACAACAAAGATGCACTCGATGACATCACCAATTGAAAGTCGAAACAGCCGGCCAGCAAAACTCATTCAAAGGGCAAGGGTAAGCAAAGGCGCATTGAGGATTCAGATGACAAGGAAGTTCGGCAACCAGCAAAACGCGCACAGAAACAACACGCAGGAGGTAGACTGACAGTGAGTTTTTCTTAACATGGTATGTCCCTGTCGTCCTCGAATTGGCATAGTACTCATACCTTGGATTGCAGGACTTGTTTTCACACAGTTTCGGCCCTTGTGCTTTCATCGTGGACTCCTTCCTCCCGACTCACATTGTTGTTATTCCATTTCCTCTGCCTCAGGATTAGGGATCTGCAGGGGTATGGGTAACCCACATGGGTCATGGGTAGGGTACCTGAGGGTAGGGGTAGGGGTATGGCCATGGGATACCCCTGACCCGTGGCTACCCATGTGACCCTGTATGGCAGATGCTCAGCAACTTACACGAACTGTATAGGTTATGGCAGCTGAAACTCCACAAATCTTAAATTTAAATTTAGAAATCTTCCCATCCTTCTATCATGTCCAACTTAGGTAAAAGAGTATCGAAGCTGACGGAGAAGGCAGCTCAAGCAGTTGTAGATGGTACAAAGAAGCTCAAATGAAAGGCCAGTGGCAGCAGTATCAAGAATCCCTTCAAAAAGAAGCCTAAGAACCCGAGTGACTCTCCCAGTCCTACTTCCAGCCCTGCACCTTCCATCATTGATTCGGAGAAGGAAGCTCAACCAGTCATACAAAGTAGTATCAAACAACTGTTCAAAAAGAAGACTTCCGAACCTACATTCAGCCCTGCAGCTTTGGTTATCAAGGTTATCGATATCGAATCTGAAAAAGAAAATGATGATGGCGAGTCATCCGAGAGCGAGCTTGGTATGTTGGTCTTGCAACAAAAATCAAATATCTGCTAAACCAATGTCAGAGCGTCTTAAATGAGACTGGACCTCACCCATCTACGCATTTTTTCACCCGGAGCCTGACATTGAATATGTCTGTGGACGTCGGAGCCACATTTTCAAATGTGCTGCAAAGGGATGCCAGAAGCGTATCCATCGATTCCTAGACACCAGTGACGCAAAGTCCACAGGAAATCTTCACAAACACGTTAAAGTTTGCTGGGGCGAACATGCACTTGAGGCTGCGAGTGAAACCAAAAACGCGACAGAGGCCCGCATGACAGTTGTCCAAAGTATACTTGAAACAGGATCTATTCAAACATCCTTCGACCGAAAGGGCAAAGGAAAGTAACCTACTCACACCGTCAGCATACAAAAACAGAAACACGGTGAGTACATACAAATATACAATGTTAACACAATGTTAACAGACTCTCTGTAGCGCCGAAATTGTGCACTGGGTGTTAGAAAACCTACGACCATTTGAAATTGTCAAGGACCATGGTTTTCAATGCCTTATGAAAACAGGACGCCCCGAAAAATACATACCTTCGCCAGCTACAGTTTCTTGCGATGTCCAAATGGTGTTTGCCTGTACACGCAAACAGATTGCACGGATGTTGCAGGAACATGATGGTGAATTGAACTTCGCAACCGATGCTTGGACCTCACCAAATCACTGAGCCTTTGTTGCTGTCACCGTGCACTTCGAGCATGATGGCGAACCCATTGCGATGCTTCTCGATATCGTCGAGGTTCCAAAGTCACACACTGGAGCCAATCTCGCTGAAGCCTTTGCAAAAATTCTATGCGATTACAGGATATCAGACAAAATATTGAGTATAACGGCTAACAACACTTCAAATAATGATACTATGATAGATGAATTAGCAGACATGGTAGCTCATTTCGGCAGCAAGAACACACATACTCGATGCTTCCTTCATATCATCAATTTAGTAGCGAAGTCCTTAATTTGCCAATTTGACAACCCCAAAGAGCGTGCGAATGAAGCTGCGGCGGACAACAACCTTCAAGATCTCACAGCTGGAATTGACCGGGAGGACAACATGATGGATCGAGGAGAGTGACAAGAGTGACAAGAGCGAGGAGAGTGATGCTGTGGACGACTTGGTTGATGAGGTTGCGCTTCTCACACCAGACGAGCGGGCAACACTGGCAGAAAGCATCAAACCCATCAGGCTCACTCTGGTTAAGGTATAGTGAATACTTACCTGGGCGGCGGTGGTTGCTAACATAAATTCCCAGCTTTGCAAACTCGCATTCAAACTTGTGCACTCAACAATGCTGCTGCTGCCTGCATGGAAGGAGAACCTGAAGGAATTGAAGTTGCCAGTGAGGATCATGCCCCGCGATGTTTCAACGCGCTGGAACTCGATGTTCGACATGTTGAACTTCACACTGGAGTACCGAACTGGAATAGACACGATAACGGACAAAAGGAGGCTCGGTCTTGGGGAGTATGAGTTGAGTGATGAGGAATGGTCGATGGTGATGCAGTTGCGCAATGTCCTGAAGGTGAGTTATGGCGTGCAAAGTGTCGCTTCACCTGACTCACCCGGAACTTGCCACCGGAACTTGCCATTCAAGATTCTCAAGCACGCCACTCTGTATTTCTTGCGGGCAACACCCAACCTGGGCATCGTCATCCCTGCCATGGACCACATTGATGCCACCTTCACAAACGGCATGATAAACAGGGATCTTCTTCACCCTGCAATACGCGTTGCTCTGGGACTCGCAAAAAAGACTCTGAACCAATACTACTCACTTACCGATACCTCAGAAGTATACTGGATCGCAATGGGTAAGTTTTTTGTGCTTGACAGAAATAATCAGTTACTAACTATCATCACTTCCTTACAGTTCTTCACCTGTGGCACAAATTAGAATATTTCAAGCGTGCTGGATGGAAGCCTGAGTGGATTGAGACAGCCAAGGACATTGTTCATGAGCGGTACCTTCAGTCATATCAATCGCACCCTGCCGTCCACAAGCCTCAGGTGTCTACACCGACAGACAAGAAAAAGGATGACGACTTCGCTAATATATTTGACAGCCTCCCAGCATTGTCGAAGTCGAAGGAGAAGATTACAGACTCACATGAGCTCGACATATACTTACAGACTGATGTTGAGGACATTGACGATGCCGTTCGTTGGTGGCATGAGCATTGTGCAATGTATCCCCACTTGTCTCGCATGGCTATTGACTATCTTACCATCCCAGGTAAGTCCTATTTTTTCGCCCGCTGTTTAGTACTTATTATCTACAGCTACATCTGTTGATGTCGAACGGACATTCAGTTGCGGGCGTCTCTTGCTGTCTCACGTGCGTAGTCGACTGTCGGCTCAATCCACATGTGCTCTCTTGTGTTTGGGTACCTGGTCACTGATCGGTCTTGTCGAGGACAATGACATCAAGGCAGTTGCGGTTTTACCTGATGTTGTAGGTGACGAGAAGGCACTTGATAATGGGTGGGATGATATCACTGTGTAGGACTTTACTACTTCATGTTCGCGGCTATGTCATTATCAATTTTTTGGCTGCTACCCGCTAGCTACCCGTGGATACCCTCGGTACCCGTGAATACCCTCATACCTGCTGTCTGACCCTTACCCTGGTGTATGGGTAGGGGTTTGCAGGGGTATGGGTATGGTTTGACGCCCATGTACCCCGGGTTTACCCATGCAGATCCCTACTCAGGATGCATGCCTTTTCCGGACCTCGCACTACATTGACTCACGTTTTTGTACATTATAGTGTATTACATGTTCTTGTTCCATCGTATTGATACAAAATACAATGCATTGCATAGATACATCCGAGTGACTTACAATGTCTGATGTATCTACACGATGAACAATGTCGCAAGCCTAAGTATGACGTAGGTGCATATGTTGATCGAACTTAGCGTTCCCTAGGATGACAATACATACTGGGTCCGGCAGCCGATACATCTGACAGTATAGATACCGCAGACATGACCATACATAGTCATGTCTGGGCTGAGTAATTTTTGTGATGTGTTGGAGATATAAACGACGATAAGGCGGGCGGACACGTGACTTATATAATCACGTGACAATTTTCGTACTCTACACAATGTACATTGTAAACAAGTTACAACGCACAATAATTCAATTGCTCCACCGATCTACCAGAGTACGACTTCCTCTTGGTCCCTGCGAGGTACGTAGCCACACTTGCGAGTCCGTTTAAGGATTTAAGTTCTAAATATAATGCTGCAGCAACAATTTTGTTCTTGTGGAACAATTACGGTTTCATTTTGCCAAAGCCACATTGTCCTTACTTGACTCATCGAATTATGATGCTCACCCCTCATACACCACCATCACAGAATTGCCAAATGTTACCGCCAGATACAGTTCCCGTCCCACGTCATACCTCTCAAGCTGATTATCGCACGGGGGATCTGAAACTGGGCCGCATTGCTGTTCTCGCTGATTTGAGAAGGTATCTGCAGGTTCCATTCGATTGCCTCGTGAAATGCGTTGGTGCCATGCCCTCTCAGCGGGATCTGCAGCGGATACGCCACAACTTGACAGAGAGCAAGATTCTCGCCGACGACGAGAGTGGCTTGCAATGGACGGACTTTACCCCACCTGCCACATCGAAAGGGTCCGAAGAGAATGCGTTTAAGCCCCTCGGTCGCATCATCGCTGAAATTTTGGCGGAAGTCCCGAATCACGGAGTGTCCTTCCTAGCGAACCCAAACGGAACACCCCTCTCGCAGCGCAACAATACTTCCAGGCCTGATGGATTCCTTGTACTTAGCAACGAAAAAACCCAGCCCAAGATCCATTGGTTCGATATTGCTGTGCCATTCGAGTTCAAGAAGGGACGGGATATGGAGTCTCTCCGAGATGTAAGTTGTTACAGATCTTGTCGGCGTCCGCTCACAAAGCCTACTCTAGGACGAACATAAAATAATCTGGAGCCTTCACAATATCATGCGCGAGGATCTTCTTCGTCGGTTTGCGTTCGGTATCACAATCGAGGACATGCAATTGAGACTGTGGCTCAGCAATCGTGCGTTCCTTGCGGTTACAGAACCTATCAACATCTTCGAGGTACGCAAATGTATCGCGCTATGTGTCAGGGTGCTAACAGGCATGGTACATCTAGAACATCGATGGTGTTATCTCGCTCTTTTACGCTCTTGGATCTGCGTCTGCGTCTTCTACTATGAAAGAGCTCGGATGGGACCCCACTGTCGAGCGGATCCGTGATGGGGAGGTTTTCCAATACAAGTTCACTATCGGGGACGAAGTGTTCACCACGACACGTGAACTTGCAACCTATGGCGCAGACTCTATGGTTGGGCGTGGAACTCGCGTGTACGAAGCTACGGACGCCGAGGGAGAGAAGGTTGCCATCAAAGATTCATGGAGAGAAGTTGAACGTCAATCAGAGGGCGAGATTCTAAAAAATATCTTGGCTTCCTGTGAGGAGAAGCTGCAACCAGATAAGTTGGCGAATGCCAAGAAGCACTTCGTTGGAGTCCGGCTCTGGCAGGATGTCGCAATCGACGATACCCGAGACGAGACCCCGATGGTTGCAGAAGAGCATAATCATACCTGGGTGTCCATCGATCTCAATCCTATCCTCTCCACGAGACTACATTTATCTAGCACAGGCGACGTACCCGACTCTGGTCAGCTGTCTGCCACCCGATTGGGCAATATTGCGCGAAATGGCACTGGCATCCCACGCAGAGTCCATACTTGCACTATCTTCCATGATGTCGGAGTAGTTCTCAAGGATGTCATTCCTTTGGCCGACATTCTGAGTTGCTTGTTAGGCGCACTTAAGGGTGAGCAAACCACTGTCACTCTCCTTTCCTCAGTCGCTCATTCAACCTTAGCCTTGTATTATTTGCACAAAGCAGGCTGGGTTCATCGCGATTTCAGCGTCGGGAACATAATTTGGGTCGGGGATATCGGGAAATTGGGTGACTTCGAGTACGCGAAACAGATGGATTCAAACGCTACTCATGATGTTCGAACGGTAAGATTTTTTGAAGATGATCTCTTTCGCTGTTAACTCGTCGACAGGGAACGATGCATTTCATGGCAGTGGAAGTAGAAAGCCAGGATTATCTTTTCCTCCCAATTATCGACCCTCCCCCGCGCGGTACACGCTCCCCGATCAACCCTCCATTTCGCATGAATTTCCTGCACGACATCGAATCCGTATGGTGGGCTTTTACCTGGATCTTCTTTTATCACACGGACACGACAACGGCGAACGCCGGCCATTGCTTTGATACTCAGTGGAACCAATTCCAGTTGGCCTTCCCTGGTACGGTCGGCCACGCATCACGCCAAAACTTCTTCACCCACATTCCAACACTCCACAAGAGCTGCAATACTGTCCTTTCAGAGACGTGCCTTGATGTTTTCTGTGATATTACTCATTTCGCAAAAGCTCTCCATGATGGCTATCGAATGGCGGAGGCACAATATCCCTCGGTAGTGCTTAGCGACACTCTTCGGGAAGATATGCACAGAAGAGCTGCAGAATATCTCCGTGATGCGCAAGAACGTGCTGGAGTTATAAAACTTTGTCCACTCCCCAACTTCCGGAAACAGAAGAGGCCCAGCCCGGGAGATGAGACATCGCCTCCACCAAAAAATCAAGGGAAGAAGCCTCGACGCGATTGATTTTTTATTGTTTGTATGAGAAAGAACCAAGTGATGGTGGCTTGGCGTCTCGTAGCTGCAACTTCGTAGTTACAAATAATAGGAATGTTCATAGTACTCAATTATATTTGGAGTTTCCAAGTAGGATTTTCTGGAAGATGGCACAATCGTGATGATCAGAGTTTCTGTTCGTAGGAATTCGTATGATATATTGATTTACATTTGTAGATGAGAATCATTGAATGCCCCAGACCCTACGTGTCAATAGTTGAAGGAGAACACTTGGTCCTGGTGTTTCTACGAGGCATGCTACGCCCTTCCGTTCTCTCTGCTCAAGTCCAACCTCACCTTGACCTCCCGCTAACAATATCAGGGTCTTCTATGTTTACTCTCGCAGGCAGCGCGGTAGACTCCAGGAGCCGTGCCCGAGCTGACGCAGGTCTGGACCTCTGCCCGATTGGCACCTGGTGCATATGCAGTACTCTCCTCTCTTCGGTCAGTGACAAACATGCCACGAGTAATCTCTCCGGTCCTTCATACAAAAGTTGTGAGATGAGCAATAAACCATCGGGAACGCGCAGGATCGCACCGTTCAATATCGAATGTTCGCTGAGCTACAACCCATCCAGTTGACATTCCGGGACGACCGCAAACTGGATTGATTTCAGGATGGCGCACCAGATGGCAACAATATCGTGCAACTCTCTGCTGGGAAATGGGTGGAGGGAGGAGCGTTTGACAAGGAGGGAAGAAGGAGGGAAGAAGGACGCACGCCAACTCAAGCCACATATGCGTGCAAGAACGAGTAGAAACACTCGGGCAAGACGGTCCCTCGTGAACTCTCCAGAAGCATACCAAAGGTACGTCATGCAGCATCAGGAGTAGGCTTCAAGGTTATACTCGGCTGTCTCCCGTGTCTCCGGTGGTGACGATGAGTAAAAACATGATTGGGTCTAACTGACCTGACTTGCAAGTTAAAAAAAAGAAGGGCCGGGCGTGGAATAGCGTAATCTTCTGTGCGTGAAAAGTCAGTCTCGAAGTGTGAGTTGATGGGACCGTGATGAGTGATAAAATGCTAGTGTATCGTGACAGACGCACATTGAATAGGGCGAATGCGTAAGGACCGAGGCAGAATATGATGCAAGTCCTAAGCAACTAACCAGCCTAAAGTCTAACCACGAAGGATCAATACTAAAGACCGAAGGAGACACACAGAATGATACTGGCCTAACCATGCAACAATCTAACATCTCCTCCTGCTCAGAGGTACCTGGGATGGGGGTTTTCGGCAAGGTAGGATGGGGACTGGGATGTGCACTATTGAAAGAACAAGCCGAAAAATGCGTGGGGTTCTCGAGTATCAATGGTGTCGTCGAAGGCTCAACCATGGGTTCGAAAATGAAGGACGAAGACATGAAAAATCGCGTGGACGAGTCTGCGGAGTGAATATGTGAGTGTCAACCTCGGTTGCCTAATCGAACGATGGATGCAGATGGCTGTAGTGTTGGTGTTTCGTCAAGTCTGTTACACATAGAGGCTGATTGTGTGGCAAAGGTTACCGAATGAGTAGGCGAAAATACGCCCCGCTCGGGGACGATATGATCCGTTTGCACACTCCGGTTGCTGTATCTGCGTAGTGAGGACGGGAACGAGACTGAACGCACCCAAGTGTTGGCAAATGGGTGCGTAGTATGCATTGGTGCAGCGTCGTCGTTGGAGGTGTCCTTCCTTCATCCTTCATATTCTCTGCTCTTCCAACCTCTTCCTTTGGTTCTTTTCCTCCTTCTCCTCTGCTCCTCCCTTTATCCAACCGTTCCTCGTCTCTGCGCGTTCGCGTTTCTTCGTCGTTGGCCTTTGCCAGTGTCGTTGGGCCGGACTCCCGTTGTCGATAGGTACTGATGTTGAGTAGGTGATGGGAACAAGGCGTTGTGCGACGATGGCTCAGTTGTCGTCGTCGAGATAGGCGTGTGTGGTGGACGTTGGGATGGACGCGGGTGATTCGGACTTCGAGATTGGTGGTGGCTGGCTTGGGCGTTCAACTGCCAGCCCAGGGATGAGGCTGCTCGTTTCCTTCCATAATCCTTCCTCGTCACAAGAACGCATTCGCCTTCCCCGTTGCGGACATAGTTGAATTCGCTATTTTTCGTGCCCAGATTTAAATTAGCTTTGAGCGGGTGGTATCGCGCCCATGGCTCACCACTCAAAGTCCTCCAGCGTACATGTGCAGTTCCGCACAACGTTGTCTAGTGCCTTGGGTGTGTTTCCAACAACACAGTTCACATCCCGTTTGCGGCGATGGTAGAGCGTCTGTACATGATATGGGTGACAAAGGAAAAACTTAGGTTTGGGCGACTCACCTGTTGACCGAACAAGCAAAGTGAGTCTCTTTCCTCGCTGGGGCTCCACAACTCAAAGTCATCTTGTCCAGAATTTTCGACATCACGAGGCCTGGAAGAATGAGTTCAACATCAATCATCGAGCACACGAGCGCCTTACTCACATTTTCTATGCGTGAGAGATGAAAATATCATCAGAATGTCAGTGGAACTGACAGTGAAGACCCTGGTATCTCTCAATCGGGAACCTCGGTTTATTACCCGAATTTCGTGCATGTGCGTGGTGATGGTCCATTCAGAAGGCGGTGGATGGCATGGGCTGAAAGAGCAACGGCAAAGATATTACCCAGGGCTCCAGCATGCGAAAAGAGCTTTGCGATTGCAAGGACGGGTGAGGATGAGAGGTCGAGTGAGAAAGCGAGGGTGGGTGAGAATGCAAGGGCGGGCGGGTGAGAGATAGTATGCGATGATTGCGACGAGGTGAATCACAATTGCAAGGGCGGTGAAAAGGTCTGATGTATATACCCGGGTCCTGACGTACTGTGCCGGAGCATGTATATGCGTTTCCATGTCGAGAGGGCGCAGCGTGGATGACTTGGGCTTGCCAGATGCCGTGAGGGTAGATGAGATGATAGGAAGGAGATAAGGCGTCAGTGGTACGTAAATACGCGTGTGTCGAGTCAGATACACCATCGAGCGTGCGATGTGTAAATGGAATGGATACGACCGTGAATTCGAAATGAGCCTGCGAAGGAGATAAGCACGAGACAAACCATAGGTGGAGAACGTACTTGATGGCACCCAGACTGACCTGCACGCACCTGGCTATCCAAATTAGGAAGCCTAATTATGCCTGGTGTACACGTACCTTGCCAACTATAATTAGGCTTGTTTGTAGTTAAATCCCAACACCAGCAATAAATATTGCCCTAAATCATTTTTGACCTCCAGTACTACTGTATTACCACAGCTAAATATTAAATGGAATGGATACGACCGTGAATTCGAAATGAGCCTGCGAAGGAGATAAGCACGAGACAAACCATAGGTGGAGAACGTACTTGATGGCACCCAGACTGACCTGCACGCACCTGGCTATCCCAATTAGCACCAGTCCCTGTAGGTATAATGCATTAAGTCTGCTTACTACAAGACATGAATATTGCATTAACTATGCTCGTTAGCATGTTTAGTGATGCATTGGATCATGCTAACTAGCAGACCTATAGCACAGTAGTAAGCTAGTGTACTGTATGTAGAAAGCCGGTCCAATTTGAATTTACAGCACGGTCCTCGGTCACTTAAGGGTTCGAACATTCTATGAAAGCCGGTGACATTGATGAATGAAGTAAGGTACACTAGAAGGCCAGAAGATGATTGACAGTCACAACGCAGAAGCTATGGGATATCAGGTATGGTGAGGTCCGGTAATGACAGCTCAGACAATTGAGATGGCGGGGCGACGAGGAGGGCTTGTGGTGAGAGATAAGGTGACCACAGCACGTGAAAATAGTCTGCCATCCTGTGACGGAGGATAGCTTGTTGGCCAGCATATGCCTGCAAGCCTTCAGCGTGCGCGACACACTCCCCAACACGCCGCTTTCCCTGATCTTCCCACCATGCTGCCTGCCAGGTGAAAAACTGAAGCACTCTGCGCATCTCTTCCCTCAACAATTCCACCTCTTCGGACCATCGCAGTGCCCTTGCACAGCTTTTACACCACTCAATGCGGACACCTTGCAGCACATCAGCTCGCGCAAATACGAATCAAATAAAAATACTGACTGTCATTATCACCTTCATCACTGCAATCGACGCCGTCCATCATCCAGATCCACAACACATGACGTCTCCCTTCACCAGTAGCGAATGGATCCACGAGGGGCTTGATGTCATCATCCGCCAACTCCTGCAACCTGCCCTGCCAGTCCTTCTTCTTCATTGCTGTAGCTAGGGCTTTGAGCGCTACCCATGCCGACCAATACCGCTTCACACATGCAGTGCGCCTTCCATGGATGCGAGCGAGAGCATTCTGAGCTCGTGTGTTCACGCCTTGACCATGGATCCATTCTCTCTTGAACGACAGCAGAGAACAATGAATTCGCAAGCACTGACGGATTTCTTCGAGCGCGTCATGGGCTTGAGCATAGCATAATTCCCACTTGTCATTTTGCAGGCGCGGATCACATGGTTTGTCTCTCAGCTGGGAAGGTAGCCAAAGCTTCATGCATTCGGCATTCTCTTGAACTTTGCGTGCTGCACGATTGATAATGCTTTGAGCTGAGGGGAGATAGAGGATCTGGGCACGCCTCCACGTGTCAATTTTACGGTGAAGCGAGTTCCGCATTTGCACAATGCTGCGCTTTTGTGTCATCAGTGCATGGAGGGCCTACGGACTCCACGGGCAATGTCAACGATATGCCGTTACAAAATTCATTAATGCATTCATGACAATACAAGAGAGATTCCGTACTGTTCTTCTTCGAGGTCTATGCCCGATGCGATGAGCACACTAGGTGAGATGTCCGGATGTAAAGAGGTGTCGACACCTCGCTGAAGTTCTTCGGCCTCCAACTCAGCAAGCTTAAGCCG